>APFE031670500.1:61520-159029 GCA_000404065.3 Pinus taeda
CACCTTTCCTGTAGGTAGTTATTTTGATGTGGAAGAGTTGGCTTAACTTCTGGCTTGTTTGTGCAGTCTCTCAATGTAATCCTCATGAGTCTTTAACTTGTCATTTTTGACCAGTGGGCTTGGAAGTCCTTTGTCTCTTAGAATGCCATATTTTAACATAAAATCATATATGTCCTCCTGAATACTTTGACATCTTTTTTCCAAATTAAGCATCAAGTTCTTTTTAGTAAGAACTTTCTTAATTTCCTGGATGGTGGCAGTTCTATCCTCAATTTCCATTTGCTTCAGCTAGTGTCTGTTTCTGCTATTCAAAAAGTTAATCAACTGGGTTTCCTCCTCAAGCTTCTCTCCCAATTCTTCTCTGGCTTTTTGTATGGCCTCTACGGCTATTTTAACTAGCTCGGTATGTTCAAAAATGATCTAGATAAAAGGCCAAATATCACTGATGGAATCAATGATATTGGTCCATAGAATGTCTTTAATATCTCTCAAAGGTTTTTCTAATGTTAAGTCCTTTTCCAGGACTTTGATTTTCTCTTCCATCCTTCTGTTTTACCTTTCTTCTTCTTTGTTCTGAATCTGTGCAAGCTCATAATTGGTTTCTAAGCTTGACATTTGTTCTTTAAGTCTCTTCAACTCAATTTCCTGGATACTCATTTGTTCCATGGCTTTGATCATTTCATCTGTCTTTTTCGTTGTTGACTCTGTGCTAGCTAGTGTACCTGTAGTCAAAGTGGTCCCTGTTACTGGCAACGTTGTGACTGGTGGAAGTGTTGGTGCCAAGGAAGTTGTCAGTGTAGAAGGCATAGCTGTAGAAACTATGGGAATGATAGTCTGAGAAGTGGTCGACTCACTTTGCTTAGTCTGTATTGCTTTTTCCAATTCATCCTCAGTTTCTTTTAGTTGGTCATTTATTCTTAGGACCAGGTCCATAAGTTCTTCCTCCTTTTTCTTCTCTATAATTTCTACAGTTTGAGGATGGTGGAATGGAGGGATATTAAGTTGTTTTTTCAAGGCAGCTATGTCATCATTCTTATTTTTAATTAAATGTTCAGTTGTTGTCACATATTTGGGATCATGTCCCAATTCTATTATCAAATCTTCTAAAGCTTTTATTCTAGTGTCTTTAGCCTGAGAGGAAGATTTTTCTAATTGCAGTTGTGCAAAGGTGTTATGCAATGAATTTTGCAGTTGATGGGCTGCAATGGCTTTGCTAGTTAAAGTAGAATAAACCATTTCACTAGTCTGCTTATGCAATTCTATTTAGTCAATAGGATGAATATCCTTTGCCAATACTTCAAAATCAGTTTTTAAGTAGTCTGCCATGGATTTTGGTTGTTGTACAGTGGGCTTGAGGAAACTCATTTGCATTTTCCCTTCCATTATGTCAAAAGCTGACATAAGTTTGGTCTGGTTGGTTGGGGCCATTTTGAGGTAATGGGCATAAGTTTGTGCTTTTAATTTCTCATTCCTTGCTTTTATTTCTTTGTACTTTCCCTTGATATCCAGGCTCTATTCAGAGGAATCCTTGAAGGAAGACACCTATGTGCTCTGTTGTCTTTCCAATACTTGCATGTGTGAAGTAGATGCAGTCCCACCTATTGGGATAGTTTGCATGCTCTCTATCCTTTCTGCCACTGTCTTGCATCTGGTCTCCTCAATGTATTATTCCTTTGTATAGGGATTTAACCTTTGCCTTTTAGCAAAGGTTTGATCAGTAGGCCTGCTAGAAGGAGTGGCCTCTTCCAAGTCACTTTTAGGATTCCTTTCCTCATTGAGAGGAGTTTGTAAAACTGGAGGGTTGCTCATGATCTGTTGAGGTTGAGCCAACTCCTATGAAATTTCGGGATGCTCTGACTCTTCTTGTTGTCCTGAATGTCCTGCTTGGTCTGATGTATCTTGATGCTCTGATGGTTGAATGCTAGGTTCCTATGACTGTTTTGGTGATGAAGTCTCTCCTGGCACCTGTACAAAGGAATTTTCATCAAACCTTCTTTCTAGATCTACCCATACATTGTCAACTTCAACTTGTGTGCTATCCTAGTCTATTAGAGTTCCTTCCACCCATTCAAATTGATTTGCATATTGCTTAATCTCTGGGATCCTATGGTGGATGTAGGGGGATAGCTTATGCTTTTGCCTTCTGTCACAGATGAAGCTATGGGGGTCATAGGGGTAGATGAAGCTCTTTCTCAATCTCAATCTCTCAAGGATTTCCTCTGCCTCTTGCCCTGCTCTTCTATTGTTGCAAATAAATGGACGTAGGTGATCCTTTATCCTTAGCTGAGCTTTCTTCTTAATCTTCAGAAAGTGGATTTCATCATAATTGATCATTTGCCTGTAGTACTCGAGAGAAAATAATCACATGGGGAGATATTTGGGAAATTTATAGGGAGGCAGCTCACACTCATAAATTCGAATCTCGGTATGGTTCTAGTACAAGTACCAATCCCCAACCTTGTATTGCTTGGATAACTAAAGAACTATTTTCATGTCTGCACTAATCCTAGGAGGAGGATTTCCCAATAACATAGTAGTTACTGGATGTACAATTGGTCAATAAAATCTGTGTAAGGATGAGGAGAAGAGCTAGAATAGTGGAATATTAAAGTCCAAAAGATGAAAGACCTAGGATTCCCTTTTGTATCAAGATTTTGGACAAAGAAAGGGAATTTATCAATTTGGTAGTAAATAAAAAAGTGATATAGGACTGACGAATAGTTGAAGACTCTCTCATTCTCTAATCTCATAAACTGGTCATGCATTTTATCTGCAATGAACTTAGCATAATCAAATTTAGCTGCAAGAGGTTGACCAGGGGTAAAATAGACATGTAGGCAAAGGTCATCTCATCTACATACTCATTAGTGGTAAAACCCAAAATGCATGATATCATTGTGGTAATATCCATGCCCAGATCAGAAAAGAAGCAAGAGATGTAAGGAGGGGGGTCCTTTGGCATGTGTTTTTCTTCAGTAAAAATCTAATAGACTTGGGTAATTTCGAAACTATACAGCTTTGAAGATTGTAGAATTTAGGCTTCTGTGATCCATGTCAAATTTATGAGAGATTCTTCAGTGTAAATCACATAAAATTTTCATTTGTCGATGCATTTCGAACCAACTAGTGTGGTTCAACTTGTCCTAACGATGAACCACACTAGTTGGTTTGAAACGCGTCAACAAATGAAAGCTTTGAAGATATTTCAAGTAAATCAGCAATGGAAAGGGGAGTGAGGTCCTGACCAGGGTGTAACTGTAACATCTCATTTATGGACTCAGCTGTAATGGTGAATAGGATTTTCTGATCTGGGGACATTACAGCTCTCATATTAGGGTCATAGTTTGCATGGTATTGGTGGACAATATCCAGGAAGATATGGACACTAGGGAATTGATACTTGGGGAGGTTTGATTCCCAAAGACCTATCTTGTCTGCGTGGTTCAAGTAATTGTCCCAGTACTTGCAATAAAATTTCAAAGGAGTTTCATTAGAGGTGAGGTCCTTTATTTGAAAGTCCCTATCAGCCAAGGGAAGGTGGTCCAAATCCTTGTGGGGAGTAGTGAGTAGCATGATATTTAGGGCGACGGGAGGTTCCATCCTTGGTTCTTGTGTATTCAAGGACGTCGGGGGAGAAATTTAGGGATCTTATGGAGAACCAGGTTGTTCTAAGGAGTATTAAGAGTATTGAACAGCTTAAATTCTAATCAAACACTCAATTTCTAAAGCAATTCAATCCTGGTTTGATTATAAAGATAGGTTTTCTCAGTAGAAGTGGGTAAATACCTGGTTATGGTGGTGTGGAGAACGGAATGGCACTGGTGCACAGTTTGGCGGGAGTTTCCTGGTCTGCAGTGACAACTGGAGTTCAACAACTTCTTGAAGTTGATGTTTTGAACACAGGGAGACAATATGAATGTGCTTCTGCGTGCCTGGAGAACAAAAGGTTCTTTTGTTTCGGTAAAACAACATAATGAGTATTTTTGTTTTCATTCACAAGGTCAAAGCATTTGGAAGGTGTGGTGAAAGGGACAGATGGCACCAGTTAATGGATGAGACGCTTTTGTCATTTAGCGAGGGTGGTAAGCGGAAGTGGTAATGGTTTTCGTTGCACAGCTTTTGGGCATTGGGCAGTATTGAGGGGAGGCCACTCGATTCCATTCATCAAGTGACGCGTAGCGGTGGGGAAAATAGTGAAACCGCTCTCATCAGACGGGTAAAGGTCGGCATCGGAGGTCCCCGATATGAGCGTCGACCATCAGATCTAAAGGGGTCAGATCATACGGTGATTAGGGTGTAGATTTGATCAGTAATTAATGGAGGGGCCCAATGGGGGAAATAATTACGGATTAGAGAAATTAATAATGTCGGGGGTGATGTGATTGGTGGGGAAAGATTATTAATTAATCAATGATTAATTAATTAATCTCTTTGATTCGGAAAAATATTTAGGTTATTAATTAATCGCAAATCGAGTAATTAATCCCTTAATTATCTCATTATTATGGTTTATTTTTCAAACCATTTGGGGTGGGATTATTAACATATGGGTTTTTAATAATAAAATATACGGGAAAGGGTTGATTTTTTGGGATTTAATACATAAGTAAAATCATATGTTAGTATGAAATGAAAATAAAAGTGCGCTAAGTGTAATGTGTTTAACATTAATTTGTTTTTCATATCAAAACGTTATAACTTAGCCTAAAGGGATCTTGTGGGGTAATTACTTTTCATTTGCAAACAGTGATTTTAGTTTAGGAAAAGGGGTTTTAGAGGAAATGAATAATTGATGAAGGGGTGAATGTTGATGAGGGGTTTTTAGCACTTTGACCTTATAAGTTATTGGGCCGAGGGTCTGGTCCCTCTAGAAGTTAGAGAAATTCTCTAAGCCCCTTTAACTTAAGGTTTTTGGTGCTATTATTTGTAGGAAATTAGTTACAATAAGGGGTGAAATGACTAAGGAAATTAGTCATGTAATCTTGTAAATGTATCTTTGTCATCCATGCTTGTCAAAGTAATGTAATGATGGAAGCAAAGGATATGTGCTTTAACTAACCCTCCAACATACATAATTCTACAATGAATCATCTACTTACCCACGTACACATCCTACCATTTTTACTTCTTTTATTAGGGTGTACTTTAAACTGGAAAACCCTTATCAAACTTTTCTTTTCTTTTACAATGGAAATCTATCTAAGTTTATCCTTATTACATCCAAGGGAAAACTACTTCCATCCCATAGACTAACTGATAGGGACTGGTACCAATAGATTTCTTAGTGGTAAGCCTATCTGCACATAAAGCATTGATCAGTTTCTTGTTCCATGTTTTCTTATTTTCATCCAACAATTTTTTAATAATATTTATTAAGCTCTTATTAGAGGATTCTACAAGTCCATTTCCTTGGGGATAATAGTTGTAGAGTGACCAAGGGTGATATGGTATTTATGGCAGAAATCAATCATCCTCTTTGATTTAAATGTTGTAGCATTGTCTGTAATAATTTTGTTTGGGCAACCAAATCTAGACAGAATATTAGCTTCTAGAAAACCTATGATAACAGTATCAGTGGCTTGTCTGGAGGGAATATCTTCTATCCACTCGGTAAAGTAATCTGTGGCAGTTAGTATCCATTTATGTTGGGCAGAAGAGTTGGGCAGAAGAAGGGGGACGGATTTCGCCAATGAAATACAGACCCCATTGTTGAAATGGTTTTTCTGTAGAAATGGGTTTCAGAGGTAAAGGCAAAATTTTTCGTTTTCCTTCAAAGATATGACACTTGTGACAGGAGCTTACAAACTTTCTTACATCAGAAAACAAGGATGGCGAGTAGAATCCAACTCTCAGGATTTTATCAGCTATTGTCTTCCAGTAGAGGTGTCCTCCACAATCACCTGCATGAAATTCTTGGTGTACTTTGTCAGATTCTTCCTTTAATAAACAATTTAACAGAATACCTTTATGATTTTTCCAAATAAAGTATTATCCATTATGCAAAATTTCAAAGATTTCATTTTCAAAACCCTACTTTTAGTTCTAGACAATCCTGGAGGAGCCTATAAGTTTTGTAAGACATATACTATATTAGCATACCTAGGTGAGTCTAAAAAGGCCTAGCTGATCTGTGGAGTCGCCATCTCTTCTCCATTGTCCAGTTCTGCAATAAAATTTATACCTAGGGCCTAGCAGTTAGTTTCGGCCATGAGCTTAGCCAGCCCCTGGCCTTTGACTAATTTCGTAGGTTTTATCTCTAAATCATATTCTAATATGGTAGCTATCCATTTCCCCCTCTTTCCATCAGCTCCATTCTGGGTTAGAATGTCCTTGACTACAGTATTTGGAACATAAGCTATAATGTGAGAATACAAGATGTACGCTCGGAAATATTTGATGGCTTGCACCAAAGAAAAAGCCTGTTTTTCCATTATAGTATACTTTAAGGATGCATCTCTTAGAGCTTTACTAAAGAAGGCTATTGGTTGTTCAAATCCTTGGTCATTCTTCTGGAGTAAAACTATAGCAATACTATGTTCAGATGCAAAAGAAAAAATAATAAATTCTCTGTCGAACATTGGACTTATAAGGACTAGTGTTTGAGTTAAGACTAATTTTATTTCTTCGAATGATTTTTTAGCCTCTACTGTCCACTTAATAGCCGAATCTTTTTTCAACATGTTATTCAATAATCTAATTAGTTTTGCTAAATTAGAGGTGAATCTTCTCAAAAAAAATATTTTTCCTAAAAATGCCTAAAGTTCTTTAATGTTTCTGGGGTGAGGTATTTGCAAAATAGCTTCTATCCTGGTTGGATCAATCCAGATTCCATCCTTAGAGATAATATGACCTAACAGTTTCCTTCTTCCAAACCAAATAAATACTTCTTTTGGTTCAGTGAGATACCATATTTCCTGCATTTAATGAAAACTTTCCTGAGATGATCCAAGTGTTGTTGATCTGTCTTAGAAAACACTATAATATCATCAAGGTATATAACCAGGAAGTCATGGATTTCCTTTGCAAAGGCAATATCCATTTCCCTTTGAAAGGTGGCCCCTGCATTTTTCAATCCAAAAGGCATTTTGACATACATGAAGGTGCCCCATGGGGTTGTAAATGCAGTTTTCGCTTGGTCATCTAGATGGACTAAAATTTGGTTATAACCCGAGAATCGATCTAATAGTTAAATCCTTGTGGAACCTACTACCCTTTGCAGTATGTGATCCATTTTAGGTAAGGGATAATTGTCTTTGAGTGAGACTTTTTTCAAATTTCTAAGGTCAACACACAGTCTGATTTCTCTTGTTTTCCTTCTTGTAGGGACAAGATTGGATACACAATTTGAAAACCTAATGGGGGCAATGATTCCTGCTTCATACATTTGTTTGATCTCCTTTTCAATGGAAGGTAATAGAATAGGGTTAATCCTTCTTAACTTTTTCCTAAAAGGTTTTTGATCTTCTTTTAAAGGGATGGTGTGTTGTATAATGTTGGTATCATAAGATTTTAAGTATTCATAACTCCAGGCAAAAACATCCTGGAATTATTTCATAATTTCAACATATTTCAGTTTCTCATGAGGAGGTAATGATTTAGATAATTTTATCAGTTTAGGATTCTCTTGAGTTCCTATATTGCATTCTTCGATGTCTGCTTTCAAAGGCTCCATCTTAGGCTTTTTAGGAATATCATTGGAGTCAAATAAGTCCTCCAAAGGAGTTAATCCCTTGGGTAATTGATTATCTTTGAGGTTTATGACTTCAATTTCATCATCAATTATTTCATAACTATCCATTTGCTTTAAGTCTTGAATATCTATTTTTATGAATTTAGTAGGGTGAAGCATGTTTATTGAGTTTTCTTCCAATTTGTTAATGTTTAACCCATTAGCATGATCAAAATCTAAAACTATGTCTATATCTATATTAATGCTAGCTAATTCTTCATCTAATGTCAAAAAGTGATTAATCTGCTTATCATTTTCAAAAACTTGTGAGTTTTTAAGATTATCAAGTATAGCTGGCCTGTGCCTAACCTCAACAGTATACTGATGATTGGGCTGAAAAGGAAACTTGCAAGTACTGGCAAACATGGCCAAACTATGAGCTTGCATGTTATGTTTTTGGGGAATGGTAGCAAGCTTAGTTTCTAAAAAAGTGTTAAGGATTTCTACAACTGTACCTCTATAAAGTCCTAATCTAGGATCTCTGATTAGGTAAGCACCATTAATTTGTTTAACTATCAATTAAGAATCTCCCATAATTGACACCCTTATAGCTCCTAAGTTTTTAACCAGTTTAAGACCTAATAGGAGGGCTTCATATTCTACCATGTTGTTTGTACATTTGAAATTTAACCTATAGGCGCATCCCTCTACATGATCATTTTCTAGGTTATATATTCACACCCCTGCCCCTGCACCTAGTTTTTTTACTAAACCATCAAACTCCAAATGCCATAAAATTTCATGTTCATAGTTTTCATTCTGGATTTTCTTTGTCATCTAATATCTCCTGAATTTGGACAATTGACTTATCTTTTACAATTTCTTTTGGTTTTGCTGCTATACCTCTTGATTTTCCAATTTCTTTTGGTTTTGTTGCTATATCATTTGGTGTATCTTTTGGATTAGTTTCTGTATTATAGAGAATAAATGAATCCATATCAAAATGCATTGAGTAAATAGGAAATTTGTGAGGCTTCTCCTTATTACTCACTACATATTTCATTAAATTTTCTCTATATAGCTTCTTTGGTTGTCCAAAGACAGATATGGTGTCATATGACATGTCTAATTGTAGAGACCCTTGAAGTTTGGCACCCCAAGATCTGGACAACATCATGCCATATTTGGGTGGGATATTTGCCACAACAATGTCTATGAGTATAGTTTTGGCAGGGTATTGAACCAAATAAACACACAAATCCTTTATAAGTCCTAAACACCTCACTTGACTTGAATCAAAGGAAAATAAATACCTATAGGGTCTAGTGATGTCTAAATTAAGTTTCTCTATTACAGACTTGGGCATGAGATTGTGCGAGGCACCAAAGTCGAACATGGCATTATGCAAAATCTTGTCATGGATATTAAGAATACATAGAAGGGTGGTATCCCTCCTTCGATTGGTTTCCCATTTACTTCAGGGCCAAAAATCAACTTGGGTTGGTCATCAAAGAGATCTACAAAATCTTCATTTTCAATTATATTTAATGATTTGTTTATTTGAGACCTGTAAGTATCATGTTTTACCAGTTCTGTCAAAGGAACTGAAATTTTAATCTTGGCCACCTCTGCTCCAAGGCTAAATGGCAAAGGTGCTTTGTCTGTTTGAACATTTGGAGTTCTGGCAGTAGTGTTTTCATCTTTTTCAGGGTTTGGAGCATTCTTGGCTAATTTTTCTAATACGATTTTTGGAGACTCTTCAACTGTTTCCTTGGGGGGAAGTGAAGTGGAAGGTTGTTCATTATTAGGTTGTTTATTAGATACGTCTTCAATGGTGGGAGTGGGAGGATTTTGGTTTGATTTAGAAATGATTTTAAGTGTTTTTGTCACTGGGACTATTTTACCTTTTTTAGGCTGATTAGGACCTGTTTTCTAGTTTGGTTGTGGGGCATCAGCGTTTTTTCTGCTTCTTAAATTATATTGTTTGTGTACCTCGAAAGTAGCATAATCATACCCCTGTCTGAAATCAAATGAATCCCCAGTTTGGGTCTGGAATTGTTGGAGCACATGGGACTCCTGGTCGTCCTGAGTTAGGAAGACACCTTCCTCATCATCTAGACCCATTAAATTTATCTGAGTGTCTTGTTTAGGGTCTTCTGAGTGGGAGGCCTCTGCATAGTTTTCTTGGAAAGGTGGTCTGATATTCTGGTCAAGAATATTCTTTCAAGCATTTTGATTCTAATTTTTTCTATAGTTAGGATTTATCCCTGAATTAGCTTGTTGGCCATCCTAGGGAGAGTTCCTTTCAATAATTTCAACTCTATCCAACAATCTATCTATTCCTTTGACTATAGCATCAATCTTTTGTTCAAAGGGTGTATTTTCTTCTTTTACAGGTGTTATTCTCTCATTCCTAGCTTTGGCTCTTTTGGAAAGTAGGTTAGCTTCAACACTTACTGCTACGCTCTACATTTCTTCCAGAGTGGGGGGCTTTCTCTCTCTTAACTGGAAAGCCATATCTGAATCAAATCCATAAGAAATTTGATCAGGGCTAAGCCAAGTGGGGGTCTAAGGTCAAGTGGAATGGCACTATAAACACTATTGAACCTATTGCAATAGTTTTGAATGATTTCATGAGGGCCCCTTCTAAGGTTCTCATATTCAGATAAAATCTGAAGGGGGTCCTTCTTTTTCTCCCACCTATTCAAGAATTGCTGGTAGAGAACTCTTAAGCTATCTATGCTTTGGGGGGCTAAAGATCTAAACCAGGTTCTAACTTCCCCAGACAGACTCTAAACAAAAATTTTCATTTGAATATCAGTTGTGTCAATTTCATATATCTCGAAGTAATCTGTCATTTTCTTAGTGTGTTGTTGAACTGTGTAGGTTCCAGTGCCATCAAAAGTAGTAATTTTACTTTGATAGTCCTAAGGCATGGCACCTAAAGGAGCAGGCATCACTAGGGTGGCATATCTATTAGCCATGATTCTAGGTTGGGTAGGAGTAGTAACTAGAGTTGGGGTAACAGGGGGTGTTTGAGTTGTAGAGGAAGAACTAGAAGTAGTGGTCTGGTGTTGAATGGTGTTTGGTTGGGGAGGAAGTGAAGGGATGAATGATGGAGTGGATTGGGTTTCAGAAGGGTGAGGAAATAATGATTAACTAACAGAAGGTGAAGCTGTATATGAAGGATCAGGGGTTTTTTTAGTGGTAAAAGATGACTGGGAGGAGTTATGTAAATGTTGGTCAATTGACAAGTTGGCTCGATGAACTTTGAGTTCCCTGATGAATTTTGGATCTTGGATTAAGTCCAATAATTCAGTATCAGATGAAGTTCTGAATAGAGAAGTTTCAAAGTATTCATCAAAAGGACGATCCTCTAAGAAAAGCCACTCGACTGGACATGAATGTGATATAAACAATGGTCGAGGTCTAACTGAACTCTCTTGTCTTCTAATGATTCTAGGAATCAAGTTAGGATTTTCAAACACAGGGAGTGGATTAGGATCAGGATTAGACCTAGTGTAATGAGTCCTTTTTGAAGCCAGATTTCAAATTTTTATATGCTTTCATATATAAATGTTCAAAATAACTTATAAAAATCCTTTAAGATGCTTTAAATTAGACTTTTGAGTTTCTTAAAGGTTTATTTTAACTGAGGATTTGTTCTTCCCCAGTGGAGTCACCACTATGGATTTCCTTTGCAAAGGCAATATCCACTGTTATGTTCCTATACGAATAGGTGTCATAATTTATGATTGACTTAGTTTATCTCTATAATATGTACATACCTTTGCTTTCTGTAAATGTTTTCCATATTCAAAAAATCAAAAAATTAAAAAATGTAAAGAGGGTATGTCCTAAAAGAAAAATCAAAGGGAAAAAAGAGTAAAAGGTCAAAAAAGATGAAAAATGAACCCCAAGAAAATGAAAAATACCATGAAAGTGTGCAAGTCAAAATGCCACTACCATTTACTTTGGTGAAAAATAAAAAGGTTGTGTGCACCTTGTCACTTATGCCACATTCCATGAATGGTCAAATAGTGTAAACTTGGCTCTTTCATGTTTTCCATTTCTATGTTCATAGTTAGAGAATAAAATCTAACCAAACTGTATAATCTTGGCAGATAAGTAGATAGGTAGAGTGAATAAAAAGAACTCAACAGTTTAACCTGAGCCCTTGGATGTAATAAGGATAGACTTAGATAGATTTCCATTGTAAAAGAAAATAAAAGTTTGATAAGGGTTTTCCATTTTAAAGTGCACCCTAATAAAAGAAGTAAAAATAGTAGGATGTGTAGGTGGGTAAGTAGATGATTGATTGGAGAATTATGTATGTTGGATGGTTAGTTAAAGCACATATCCTTTGCTTCCATCATTACATTACTTTGACAAGTATGGATGACAAAGATACATTTACAAGATTACATGATTAATTTCCTTAGTCATTTCACCCCTTATTGTAACTAATTTCCTATAAATAATAGTACCGAAAACCTTAAGTTAAAGGGACTCAGAGCATTTCTCTAACTTCTGGAGGGACCGGACCCTCGGCCCAATAACTTATAAGGTCAAAGTGCTAAAAGCCCCTCATCAACATTCACCCCTTCATCATTTATTCATTTCCTCTAAAACCCCTTTTCCTAAATTAAAATCACTGTTTGCAAAGGAAAAGTAATTACCCCACAAAATCCCTTTAGCCTAAGTTATAATGTTTTAATATGAAAAACAAATTAATGTTAAATGCATTACACTTAGCGCACTTTTATTTTCAACTCATATTAACATTTGATTTTACTTATGTATTAAATCCCAAAAAATCAACCCTTTCCCGTATAATTTATTATTAAAAACCCATATGTTAATAATCCCGCCCCAAATGGTTGGAAACATAAACCATAATAATGAGATAATTAAGGGATGAATTAATCAATTTGCAATTAATTAATAACCTAAACCTTCCGCTAAATGAAAGAGATTAATTAATCAATTAGTGATTAATTAATAATCTATCCCCACCAATCACATCACCTCCGGCATTATTAATTTCTCTAATCCGTAATTATTTCCCCCATTGGGCCCCTCCATTAACTACCGATCAAATCTGCGCCCTGATCACCGTACGATCTGACCCCTTCAGATCTGACAGTCGACGCTCATATCAAGCGGCCTCCGACACTGACCTTTACCCACCCAATGAGAGCGGTTTCACTATTTTCCCGACCGCTATGTGTCGCCATATGAATGGCATCAGGCGGCATCCCCTCAATACTGCCCACCGCCCAAAAGTTATGCGATGAAAACCATTACCGCTTCCGCTTACCACCCTCGCTAAATGACAAAAGCATCCCGTCCATTACCTAGCGCCATCTATCCCTTTCACCACACTCTCCAAACGCTTTGACTTTGCGAATGAAAACAAAAATACTCATTATTTTGTTTTACTAAAACAAAAGAACCTTTTGTTCTCCATGCACACAGAAGCACATTCATATTGTCACCCTGCGTTCAAAACATCAACTTCAAGAAGTTGTTGAACTCCAGTTGTCACTGCAGACCAAGACACTCCCTCCAAACTATGCACCAATGCCATTCTGTTCCCCATACTACCATAACCATGTATTTACCCACTTCTACTGAGAAACCCTATCTTTATAATCAAACTATGATTGAATTGCTTTAGAAACTAAGTGTTTTATTAGAATTTAAGTTGTTCAATACTCTGAATAATCCCTAGAACAACCTGGTTCTCCATAAGATCCCTGAATTTCCCTCCCAATGTCCTTGAATACACAATAACCAAGGATGGAAGCTCCTGTCGCCCTAAATATCATGCCACTCACTACTCCCCACAAGGATTTGGACCACCTTCCCTTAGCCGACAAGGACTTTCAAATAAAAGTCCTCATCTCTAATGAAACTCCTTTGAAATTGTATTGCAAGTACTGGGACAATTACTTGAACCACGCAAACAAGATAGGTCTCTGGGAATCAAACCTCCCCAAGTATCAATTCCCCAGTGTCCATATCTTCCTGGATATTGTCCACCAATGCCATGCAAACTATGACCCTAATATGAGAGTTGTAATGTCCCCAGATCAGAAAATCCTATTCACCATTACAGTCGAGTCCATAAATGAGATGTTACAGTTACAGCCTAGTGAGGACCTCACTCCCCTTTCCATTGTCGATTTACTTGAAAGATCTTCAAAGCTATCCAGTTCCAAAATTACCCAAGTCTGTCAGACTTTTATTGAAGAAAAACACATGCCAAAGGACCCCCCTCCTTACATGTCTTTCTTCTTTTCTAATCTGGGCAAGGATATTACCACAATGATATCATGCATTTTGGGTTTTACCACTAATGAGTATGTAGATGAGATGACCTTTACCTACATGTCTATTTTTACCCCTAGTCAACCTCCTGCAGCTAAATTTGATTATGCTAAGTTCATTGCGGATAAAATTCATGATCAGTTTATGAGATTAGAAAATGAGAGAGTCTTCAAATATTCGGCAGTCCTATATCACTTGTTTCTTTACTACTAAACTGATAAAATCCCTTTCTTTGTCCAAAATCTTGATACTAAAGGGAATCTTAGTTCTGTCATCTTTTGGACTTCAATATTCCACTATTCTAGCTCTTCTCCTCATCCTTACACAAATTTTATTAACCAATGTGTACATCTAGTAACTACTATGTTATTGGGAAATCCTCCTCCCAGGATTAGTGCAGACATCAAAAGAGTTCTTCACTTATCCAAGCAGTACAAGGTTGGGGATTGGTACTTGTACTAGAACCATACTGAGATCAGAATTTATGGGTGTGAGTTGCCTCCCTATAAACTGCCCAAATATCTCCCCATGTGATTATTTGCTCTCGAGTACTATAAGAAAATGATCAATTCTGATGAAATCCACTTTGTGAAGACTAAAAAGAAAGCTCAGCAAGGATAAAGGATCACCTAGGCCCATTTATTTGCAACAACAAAAGAGCGGGGCAAGAGGCAAAGGAAATCCTTAAGAGATTGAGATTGATAAAGAGCTTCATCTAGCCCTATGACTCCCATAGCTTCATCTGTGACAAAAGGCAAAAGCATAAGCTATCCCCCTACATCCACCATAGGATCCCAGAGATTGAGCAATATGCAAATCAATCTGAATGGGTGGAAGGAACTCTAATATACCAGGATAGCACACAAGTTGAAGTTGATAATGTATGGGTAGATCTAGAAAGAAGGCTTGATGAAAATTCCTTTGTACAGGTGCCAGGAGAGACTTCATCACCAAAACAATCACAGGAACCCAGCATTCAACCATTAGACCATCAACATACATCAGACCAAGCAGGACATTCAAGACAACAAGAAGAGTCAAAGCATCCCAAAATTTCAGAGGAGTTGGCTCAACCTCAGTAAATCATGAGCAACCCTCCAGTTTTACAAACCCCTCTCAATGAGGAAAGGAATCCTAAAAGGGACCGGGAAGAGGCCACTCCTTCCAGCAGGCCTACTGATCAAACCTTTGCTAAAAGGCAAAGGTTAAATCCCTATATAGAAGAAGAATACATTGAGGAGGCCACATGCAACACAGTGGTAGAAAGGACAGACAGCATGCAAACTATCCCAACAGGTGGGACCCCATCTACTTCACACATGCAATTATTGGAAAGACAACAGAGCACAGAGGTGTCTTCCTTCAAGGCTTCCTCTAAATAGAGCCTGGATATCAAGGGAAAGTAAAAAGAAATAAAAGCGAGGAATGAGAAATTAAAAGCACAAACTTATGTCCATTACCTCAAAATGGCCCCAACCAACTAGACTAGACTTATGTCATCTTTTGACATAAAATAAGGGAAAATGAAGATGAGTTTCCTCAAGCCCACTGTATAGTAGCTAAAATCCGTGGCAGACTACTTAAAAACTAATTTTGAAGAATTGGCAAAGGATATTCATCCTATTGACCAAATAGAATTGCATAAGCAAACTGGTGAAATGGTTTATTCTACTTTAACTAGCAAAGCCATTACAACCCATCAACTACAAAATTCATTGCATAACACCTCTGCACAGTTGTAATTAGAAAAAGCTTCCTCTCAGGCTAAACACACCAGAATAAAAGATTTAGAAGATCTGATAATAGAATTGGGACATGATCCCAAAGATGTGAAAGCATCTGAATAGTTAATTAAAAAGAAGAATGATGGCATAGCTACCTTGAAAAAACAGCTTAAGATCCCTCCACTCCACCATCCTCAAACTGCAGAAATTATAGAAAGGAAAAAGGAGGAAGAACTTATGGACCTAGTCCTAAGACTAAATGACCAGTTAAAAGAAACCGAGGACAAATTGGAAAAATAATACAGTCTAAGCAAAGTGAGTCGATCACTTCTCAGACTATCATTCCCATAGTTTCTACAATGGTGCCTTCCACACTGGCAACTGCCTTGGCACCAACACTTCCACCAGTAATAACATTGCCAGTAACAGGGACCACTTTGACTATAGGTACACCAGCTAGCACAAAGTCAACAACAGAAAAGACAGATGAAATGATCAAAGCCATGGAACAAATGAGTATCCAGACAACTGAGTTGAAGAGACTTAAAGAACAAATGTCAATCTTAGAAACCAATTATGAGCTTGCACAGATTCAGAACAAAGAAGAAGAAAGGAAAAACAGAAGGATGGAAGAGAGAATCAAATTCCTGGAAAAGGACTTAACATTAGAAAAACCTTTGAGAGATATTAAAGACATTTTATGGACCAATATCATTGATTCCATCAATGATATTTAGCCTTCTATCCAGATCATTTTTTAACAGACTGAGCTAGTTAAAATAGTCGTAGAGGCCATACAGAGAACCAGAGAAGAATTGGGAGAGAAGCCTGAAGAGGCAACCCAATTGATTAACTTTTTGAATAGTAGAAACAGACACCAGCAAGAGCAATTGGAAATTGAGGATAGAACTGCCACCATCCTGGGAATTAAGAAATTTCTTACTAAAAGGAACTTGATGCTTAATTTGGAAAAAAGATGTCAAAGTATTTAGGAGGACATAGATGATTTTATGTTAAAATATGGCATTCTAAGAGATAAAGGCCTTCCAAGACCACTGGCCATAAATGACAAGTTAATGACTCATGAGAATTACATTGTGAGACTGCACAAACAAGCCAGAAGTCAAGCCAGCTCTTCCACAGCAAAAGCACTACCTACAGGAAAGGTGCTTTATGATGGTTTAGAAAATATTTTTTATATTGAACATGAAGTGAAACACCTATCACCATCCAGCCCAATTTTTCTAAGTACACTGGAGCTGATGAAGTGTATAGGAAATTGATCAGAATGAAAATACCAAATAATGAATGGTGGACTAATATGACCGATATACTATAAGTTACTATGGTAAATCTGGAAAATACAAAATGTTTACTGAGGTAAGGTCTGGTAACATAGGTAAAGAGTATCAGAAACAGGTAAAGAGTATCAGCAGGTGAAAGTAAGAAGAAGATCCAGCACACAATTACAAAAGAAACTACAAGAAGCAAAATCCAAGTTTCGATATCTAGCTCATTCATAAATAAAGGGACAACAAAAATCTATTTTCCATCTGTCTCTATCTTTGTGTAAAATATATTTTGTATTTCCTATAATAAATCTCATATGGTTATGAGATATTTTTGTGTAATTTTTTGTATAAATACTTCAGAAATTGAAGTCATTAGGGTGGATTCGAAGACATTTCTGGTATACATTTTGTATCAAGCTAGTGAGCTATTGTAATGAAGTCTAGATTGGATGTTAGATCATGAAATAAAGTTAAAGACATTTCACAGGATTCTTGTGCATGATGGAAACCAAATAAGTATTATCTCTTCATGTTATTATTTTTTTTTCATCATGTTATAAATACTCGCAAGTTTTCTTTATAAAATCTGAAAAGTAAACAAGGAAAAATATTTCAGAATTAGCTTTAAGCTCTTTGCCTTGGCTGTTTACTCTTTCGTTGTTTTCTACTGAGCTACCTTGGTTTGCGAAATCTTAGTTGCTCCCTTACTTCCATAGCTTTTCCCTTAGGTCCATAGTAAAGGATTCTTAGTTGCCCTTTACCATTGATCTCTTTCTATTCCTCATTTTGATCCCAGTTTAAGGATTCTTCATTTCCCTTCTACCCTAGTTAGGACTACAGCATCCATTCGAACCTGCAGATTTTCTTTTTGTTGTGCTAGCTTGACCTGTGAATTCTTCCTTTAGCAATTGATGTGATCCGATTAAGCTACTCTTTTCTTGACTCCATAGCCCAATGGCCTGAAGGCTTGCTTTGCCCATCTGTTCCTAGAATTCCACCACCCAATCAAAATGAAAACACCCATGAACTTTCATAACTAGCCTAATATCCCAACAAACAAAGCTAAATCATAAAGAGAGAACCCTCTATGGACTTAGGTTGGCTAGAACCTGAGTCTAAATGTTGGTTTTTAGTTACCTTGGATCCTTTCCTTCTTTTCAATAACTTCTAAGGAAGATCTGAGTGATAACACATCTGGTTTAGAAGCCTTCAACTCGGCCACCAATGACTATTTGGCCCAGCACTCACTTGTGTTGTGAGTGGAGCTCTTGTGGAACTCACACCATTTTCCTGTGTCCTTCTTTGCCTTTGGGGTGTTGTTATTTTCTTCTAGCTTCGGTGGGTTGTCATGGCTTTCCCTGCCTTGGCTTTGTCCTTTTCTCTATGGTTTGGGGTCACCTTTCCCTTGCCTCAAATTCGTAGATCCAAAGTCTCGGCTCTTCTATTTAAACTTCTGCCCAATATTGATAGCATATCGGTACGCCGTATCGAGCGAGCATATTCCCATGAACTTCATATTGTCTTGGATGTATTTTTGTAGACCATTGTGGTACTTGAGTATAAAATGTCGCTCAAAATCCTTGTTACCCAACTAGAAAAATCATGCACAGAAAAATATCCTTCTAGAAGATTTAACCATTTATCTACGGTGTTTTCATCTATCTAACCTTCAAATATGGGATTTCAAAGTTAACTTGTACCTTAAAGGGCGTGGCGCTTCTAGAGTAGCTACTACAAGAAGACGTGTCACCTTTGAGTAGCCATTGAAGGATCTAGGAAAAGTAGTTCATCATCAAATTCCTTTGTTGCTCGAGGCATTCTTTGATCAATATTTTGTAAGGATCTCTTTCCCCCCTCGTCTTTCTTCTCTTCCACCATGGCAGGCCATTGAGAT
Organism: Pinus taeda; assembly: GCA_000404065.3. NCBI lineage: Eukaryota > Viridiplantae > Streptophyta > Pinopsida > Pinales > Pinaceae > Pinus > Pinus taeda. Next base: position 80,433 of record APFE031670500.1, read on the forward strand.
TTGCGAGGTTGTTCTTGCAAAGGTTCGACCAGTTCAAGCCTTAACTCCTTATATCATGACCTCGTTGGGGACATGCAAAGAAAAATAGAGAAAGAGTAGACTGCTATGATAACATTGATCCAAACTTAAATAGGAATGCAACAAATCACATATATAACCTTAAAAATACAGAGGTGCGGTAGAAACAACACTTCATTTCATTAATATAAAAGACTAAAATATGTTTACAAACAGAATGGAAATAAACTAGCTCGGGTGATGGTATCTTATCTCTGAGAAGAGATGTGGTGGCTACATGCCTCTGAACTATGTTACATTGAGGCTCGAAGTACTATTTATTATTGAGAAACAATGAAAAACCCTAAACATCCAAAAACCTAACCCTAGGAGATGAAGCGCCAAATCTATGGCCCTTGTTTTGGTAAATTGGTACATCAACTTCCCGGGGTCGTAACTTTGGCATACGATCTCCATTTGACGTGCACAATACCTTGTTAGAAATATATATCTAAGGACTACAACTTTCAAGTGAAAAATATCAATCAAATATTCATGTTTTCCTTGGTTTTCCTAAAAACATCATTTAGGTCCTCAAAACGGCTCTAGAAGTTTAAGACCTGAAAACTGCCAAAAATAGTAAATCATGCTACAATTAAGGAAACTGAAAAACTGAAAGAGACAGTGGGGGTGCGGTCCAAGTGGAAACTTCTGTTGAACTTGGTCCCTAGTGAGCCATTTGGCTTGGTGCAATAGTTGCCCAGCTTTGACAACCCAATATATTTGGATCTTCTCCTGGCGAGAGTTCTTGATCTGTGTGTCCCTAATCCAATAGGTTTTGGCATGTTCCATGTAGTATGGGTTTAACTCTATTGGTGTGAGTTGTTATGCAATGTCTGATGTGTCCAATAATGGTGGGAAGTATGGTCGAAGGTGATCTACATTGAACACTAGGTGCAGGCCAAGGAATGTGAGAATGTTGAGCTCAAAATAATTCTCCCACATCCTTGGTGATGGTGTATGGCCCATATCGAAGTGGGTTAATCTTGCGATGGGGTCCAACAATGCACTCCTTTTGCAAATGTATCCAAACTTTGTTTCCCAACTAGAACTTGTATGGAACTCGATGTTGATCATGGCGTTGCTTTTACTTAGCATTGGATCTTTCCAAAACATCATGGACCTGCTAGCATATGTGTTGAATTCGCTCAATGAATTTTTTAGCCCTGTCATCTTCGAATTAGACATGAGTCGAATCTACCTGAAGAGCTGAAAATGGTATAACCACATCAATGGGAGATAATGGCTGAAATCCCAACCCTACCTGAAAGGGGTTGTGGCCTATTGAGCTATGGAGAGATTTATTGTAGCTGCGTTAGACATAGGGGTGAATTTCATCCCATGTGCATGTATGCTTCGAGTTGTACATGTGCAGAATGTGTACGATCATCTTGTCGACGACCTCTGTTTGGTAATCATTTTGTGGGTGGAAAGTCATGGACTTAGTAAGTTTGGTATCCAACATCGATCAGAGACTTGACCAAATTCACTTAGGAATTCGTTGTCTTGATATGAGGAAATGGACTATGGGATACAAAATTGTACAACACTTGCTGAAAGAAGAGCTTAGTTGTGGCCTCTATTGTTATACTCTTCTTCCAGGCCACCACAATGGTCATCTTAGAGAATCTGTCGATGCCCATGAAAACGTAGTCATTATCATGGTTAGTATAAGGAAGGCCCGACATGTAATCCATGGAGATGGGTTTCCAAGGTCGACTAGGAGTAGGCATTTGAGTATATAGGCCTTGATTCTTGATGCTTTGTTTGGAAACGATGCAGGAATTGCAAGGTCGAATGTACTTCCCAACATTCTGACGAAGGTTCGGCCAATAAAAAAAAAATTGCAGTACTACCACTGCTTTCTCTACTCTGAAATGTCCAGCAACCTAATTGTGGTGTGCGATTGTTCTACAACATCCCTTGTGTTTTATGAACTACAAGGGTCAATGGTCTATGTGGATGATCATTTCCTTTCTCATAATCTAATGCTTCCATTGACTGCAGGCCTATATAATGGAATACATTTCTTTGTCATAGGTGGCATAATTTCCAACTGTGTCTGAAAGTGTCTCAATGTGGTAAGCCACTAGATGCCCCTATTGAGTAATAAGTGCACCAATAGCATAGTCAGAGGCATATGTATCAATCTCAAATGGTTGTTGTAGGTATGGTAATGTGACCACTGGTGCAGAGTAGAGGCAATGCTTAAACTTGGAAAACGCCTTCTGTTGGGTTTCAGACAAAAATAAATTTTATTTTTCTCTTCCCTTGGTGACTTGAATTAAAGGCCAGGTGATATGAAAGAACCCCAACACGAACCTACGGTAGAAATTGGAAACATCCAGAAAGTTGCGGAGCTCTAATAGATTGGTTGGGGTTAGCCAAACTTAAATGACTTGTGTCTTGGTTGGGTCCACATACACACCCTACTCATCAATGATGTACCCAAATATTGAACCTAAGTCATGCCAAAAGTGCATTTCTCCAAATTGGCATACATGTTGTTTTGTCACAGTATTTGGAGGACCTATCGAATATGGTGGAGGGGATCTTCCCAACTATGATCGAAGATCAATATGTCATCTAAATACACCACAACGAATGCATTGGTGAAGGGTTGCAATATGTCATCCACCAATCTCATGAATTTTTCGGGGGCATTCGTTAACCCAAAAGGCACGACCAACCATTTGAAAAGGCCCTCCTTGGATTTGAAGGAAATCTTCCACACATGGGAGGGTTCGATAGGAAATTGGTGATAACCAAACTTCAAATTAATCTTGTTGAAATGTGTTTCCCCCTTGATCTGGCCCAAAAGGTCATCAATCCATGGTATTGAGTACCTATTCCATATAATTATCTTCTTCAGTGCCCGATAGTCAATATAGAGTCTCCAGGTCCCATCCTTCCTCTGTACCAATATAATTGGGCTCCCATAGGGTGATGAGCTTGGTCTGATGTGCCCTTTTTGCAACAACTCCTTAATCTTCCATTTAATCTCATCGTTCTCCATAATAGAGTGTCGATAGATCAATCCATTGGGTAGTAGCATGCTCAGGTTTAGATCAATGGAGTGCTTGACCTAATAGTGTAGAGGCACCCTTGTAGGTGAGGAGAAAATGTCCCTATACTCCTCCATGACCTTGTCCATCTGCTACTGTTTGCATAGGAGTCCTATATGGAAGTCATGGCCACAATATTTTGCTTTCCCTTAGGCTAAATCATAAGGAAAACAAATTTCCTGGTTTGTGAAATGATCTCATTACATTACTTTGTAGTGATCAAAGAGACGGTGATAAGCGTGGCTACCTCTGGTATTGTGTACAACTTAATACCCAAAGTAATAATCATAGAGTGAGGTCTAGAGTCATATACAGCATGTCACTTCCACAAGTATGGTTGTCCTGATAATACATAACAAAATTCAAGAGGAGCAACATCACACAGTACCTCATTTGTGAAGGGCTTGATGTTGTATAGAAGGTGAAACTGTTGGTTGATGCAGAGACCTCGTCCTAGGTGAAGCCACTCGATGGTGTATAGCTACGGATGTGTTTTATTCAATAGACCCAACCACTTCATGACCTATGTTGAAATCAGGTTCTTTTGGTTCTCGTTGTCGACAATGAACTGCAGCAGAGAACCCTTCACCCACATCTGTGAGTGGAAGAGGTGTTCCCCCTCCTCTAGATTTTTAGGCTCATTCTTCTGGATCTTCGTGGTGGCCATGGTGGCACTAGGATCTGTGTCAATGATCTCCTTCCCTTTTTCATTCCCCTTGTCAGGTTTTGAATCAGAGTCAGGACATGCATATGATTTGGCAGCCTTCAGTTTGGCCGTCAATACCTACTTGGCCTGACACTCACTTGTGTTCTGAGTGGAGCTCTTATGGAACTCACACCATTTTTTTGTGTCCTTCTTTGTCTTCAGGGTGTTACTATTTTCTTGTGCCTTTGGAGGGTTTTCTTGGGTTTCCCTGCCTTAACTTTGTCATTTGTTCTGCAATTTGGGGGTGTCTTTCCTTTGCTTCAGATTCACAAATCCAAAGTCTCACTTCTTTTGTTTCAAGTTCTTCTCAATCTTAAAAGCGTATCGGTACACCGTGTCGAGCGAGGAGATGTCTAGGAACTCCATCTCATCCTGGATGTATCTTTGTAGACAACCTCAGTACTTGAGTACCAAATGTCACTTAGAATCCTTGATACCCAACTTCTTGTGAAGGGTATGAAAAACATTGGTAAAATCTGGCATGTCTTGGTCCCTTCCCTGCCGCAGCATGATCCACTTTATGTATTTATCCTCATAGCTCTCAACAAGGTATAACTTCTCCTTGATGGCATACCAAAATGAATTCCAAGTGGGTGTGGCTGAAAATAGTGAGGGTGTACTTTCATCCTTCTTCTTACAGTAGGTTTCCCACCAGTCCTTGACATGGGGGGTGGCTTTGAGAAGTGAAAAAATAATCTTTACCTGGCTGGAAAAATCATGAACAAAAAAATATACTTCTAGCATATTTAACCATTTATCTATGGCATCGACATCTATCTTGCCTTCAAATATGGGGATGTCAAAGTCAACTTGTACCTTAAAGGGTATGGCACTTCCAGAGTAGCTGCTGGAATAAGATGCATTTCCTTTGGATAGTCGTTGAAGGATCTAGGAAAATTTGTCCATCATCACATTCCTCTATCGCTCGAGGGATTCTTCGAGCAAAATTTTGAAAGGGTCTCCTACCTCCTCGTCTTTCTTCTCTTTAACCATGGGAGGTTGTCGGGATTTACGAGGCTGGCCTTGCAAAGGTTCGACTAGTTCGAGCCCTAACTCCTTATATCCCAACCTCACTGGGGATATACAAAGAAAAACAAAGGAAGAGAAGACTTATTTGATACCACTGATCCAAAATTAAATAAGAATGCAACAAATCGCATATATAACCATAAACACATAGGTGTAGTAGAAACAACACTTCATTTCATTAACACCAAATACTGAAATTTGCTTACAAAAAAAATGGAAATAAATTAGCTTGGGCGATGGTAGCTTATCTTTGAGAATAGATGTGGTGGCTACATGCCTCTAAATTATGTTAAAATGAGGCTCGAAGACCTATTTATTATTGACGAAAAATGGAAAACCCTAAACATCTAAAAACCTAACCCTAGGAGATGAAGCAGCAAAACTATGAGCCCCGTTTGGGTAAATTGGTACATCAACTTCCTGGAGTCATAACTTTGGCATATGATCTCTATTTGATGCACACAATGCCTCGTTAGAAATATCTATACGAGGAACATAACTTTTGACTGCAAAATTCAAGTGAGGACTCATGTCTTCCCTAGTTTTCCCAAAAAATATTATTTAGGGACTCAAAACATCTCTTGAAGTTCATGACCCGAAAAACTACCAAAAATAGTAAAACATGCTACAATTAAGGAAACTAAAAAACTGAAAGACACAATGGTGGGGGTCCAAGTGGAATAGGCGGTTGGCCACCAACATCAACCTGGATCAGTACTCCCCCCTTAGGAAGAAATGGTCCCCATTGCATTTGGTGCCTCCATGAGATTGGGAAACTTTTGTTGAACTTGGTCTCTGGTGAGCCACTTGCCTTGGTGCATGATTTGGCTAGCTTTGACAACTCGATGTAGTTGAATCTTCTGTTGGAAATTTTTCTTGATTAGTGTTTCCATAATTCAATCATTTGTGGCATGTTCCATGCAGTCTTGGTTTAAATCTATTGGTGTGAGTTGTTCTGCAATGTTTGATGTGTCCAGTAATAGTGGAAATTATGGTCGAAAGTGGTCCACATTAAACACTGGTTGTAGGCCAAGGAATGGGGGAATGTTGAGCTCAAATTCATTATCTCGCATAGCCTTAGTGATGGTGTATGGCCCATATCAGAGCAACTTAAGCTTGCGGTGGGGTCTAATGAGGCACTCATTCTACAAATGTAACCAAACTTTGTCATCCACCTAGAACTTGTGCGACACTCGATGTTTATCATGGCGCTACTTGTAATTAGCATTGGATCTATCCAAAATATCAAGGAACTATTGGTAGATTTGTTAAATGTTCTCATTGAAGTTGTTAGCACTATCGACTTCAAACTAGACGTGAGTTGAATCTTCCTGAGTGGTTACAAATGGTATGGCCACATCAATAAGACATAATAGTTGAAATACTAGCCCTGCCTGAAAGGGGTTGTGGCTCATTGAGTTATGGATAGCTATGTTGTAGTTGTGTTGGACAAAGGGGAGGCTTTCATCCCATGTGTGTGGATGCTTCAAGTTGTACATGCACAGAATGTGTATGATCATCCTGTTGACGAACTTTGTTTGGCCATCAGTTTGCAAGTGGAAATTCGTGGACTTAGTAAGTTTGGTATCCAACATCGACTAGAGACTTAACCAAAATGCAATTAAGAATCTAATGTCCCGATATGTGACAATGGACTATGGGATCCCAAATTGTACCCACACTCATTGAAAGAAGACCTTATTAGTGGCCTCTATTGTGATACTCTTCTTCCAAGTCACCAGAATGGCCATCTTAGAGAATCTATCGACGACCACAAAAAGTCAGTCATTTTCATGCTTATTATAAGGCAGGTCTAACATGTGATCCATGGAGATGGATTCCCAAGGTTGACTAGGAGTAGGAAGAGGAGTATATAGGCCTTTCTTCTTGATGGTTGGTTTCCCAGTGGTGCAGGAAGTGCAGGATGAATGTACTTCCCAACATCTTGATGAAGGTTCGGCCAATAAAAATACTTCTACAGTACTGCTACTATTTTCTCTACTCTGAAATGTCTAGCGACCTAACTATAGTGCACCTCCAAAATCATCTTGCCATGCTCGTTTTAAGGAAAAAATATGTGTCCCAGGTGGCATAACGGTGCATCTTGGAGGTGAAAATTTGGAAATTGCTTACCTTCCAGGAGTGTCTGGTATGTGCTGTCGAATTTTGTATCGCTCTTGTAAAGATGCGACAACCCCAAAGTCTCATTCCCAAAGGAGTCTAGCACAGTGATTAACGCCATGACTATGGGTTGGTTGAGGCAGTCTGTAATAGTATTGGTGCTTCCCTTCTTGTATTAATGTTCAAATAGAAATCTTGCAAGCATGTGGACCATTTCTGATGGAAATCATTTTGCAATTTCCCTTATCTTTGTATGAACTGCAGGGGTCGGTGGTCTTTGTGGATGAACTTTTCCTTCCCCTTTGTGACTTGAATTAAAGGCCAAATGATATGAGAGAACCCTAACACAAACCTGCTGTAGAAATTGGCAAGACCTAAAAAGTTGTGGAGCTTTGTTAGAGTGGTTGGGGCTGAAAATCCTGAATGACTTGTATCTTGGCTGGGTCCACATGCACACCCTTCACATCGATGATGTAGCCCATATGTTGAACTTGGGTCATGCCAAAAGTTAATTTCTCCAAATTAGCACAAAACTTGTGTCATCGCAAGGTTTCGAGGACCTGTCAAATATGGTGGGGGTTCTCTTCCCAACTCTGGCTGAAGATCAAGATGTCATCTAAATACACCACTGTGAATGCATTGGTGAAGTGTCGCAAGATGTCATCCATCAATCTCACCAAGGTTGTGGGGCATTCTTCAACCCATAAGGTATGACCAACCATTCGAAAAGGCCCTCCATTAGGGGAATTTTGATGTCTAAAATAGGCCTCCTAAGGAAATTATAAAATAATAGTGGAAATAATAAAATAAGATTAAATTACATCATCAAATTTAGAGGTAAAAAATTAAAAAATTAAAAAAAATCAACTCATATTTTCAAATTATCTCCCTATGGGTTTACTCAAAGTTCGAGCAGAAACACTCGTTGGATGAAGAATTTGATTCCTCATCCAAGGAGTACCCATGTTGCATACTTTCAATGGATCCTACTACATGAAAAATGAGAAATACATTAAAAATGTGATTGCAATCACGTTTTTTATGTATTTCTCATTTTTCGTGTAGCAGGGTCCATCAAAAATATGCAACATGCATACTCCTTGGATGGGGAATTAAATTTTTCATCCAACGAGTACTCCCGCTTGAAAATTGAGTAAAAACTTAGGGAAAGAAGTTGAAAACACGAGTTCAAAAAGTAGTTTTATTATTTTATTATTTTTTAATCTTTTAACTTTTTTACTCCAAAAATAGTGAATCATCCTCCATGGTTGACATCATCATCTTAAATCCTATTGGCTCTTATAAATTTTATTTTGGTTGTACATTTTTCTTAGGAGGCCCATTTTAGACCTCAAAATTCCCTTAATGCTTAGATTTGAAGGCAATCTTCCACACATCAGAGGGTTCGATAGGCACCTAGTGATAACCAGACTTCAATCAATCTTGATGAAATATTTGGCCCCCCTTGAGCTGGTCCAGAAGGTCATCAATCCATGGGATTAGGTAGCTATTTCGTACAGTGATCTTGTTCAGCGCCCAATAGTCAATACAAAGTCTCCAGGTCCCATCCTTCTTCTGTACTAATACAATTGGGCTCCCACAGGGTGATGATCTTGGTATGATGTGCCCTTTCTGAAACAGCTCCTGAATCTGCCCCTTGATCTCATCATTCTCCATAACTGAGCATCAAGAGATCATTCCATTGAGTAGTAGTGCACCTTGGGTTAGATCGGTGTAGTGCTTGACCTGACATTGCGGAGGCACCTCTTTAGGTGAGGAGAAAATTTCCTTGTACTCCTCCACAACCTTGTCCATCTGTTGTTGTTGTGCGGAGTAGCCTGTCTGGAAGTCGTGCCCATAATCTTCTTCTTGCCCTGAGGGTGAATCATAAGGAAAAAAAATTTCCTGGTATGTGAAATGATCTTACTGCATTTCTTTTCAGTGATCAAAGAGATGGCAGTAGGTAGGGCTACCTCGAGTACCTTGTACAACTTATTGCCCAAAGTAATAATCATAGAGCGAGGTCTAGAATCATATATAGCATATCGCTTCCACAAGTATGGTTGTCCTAATAACACATCACAAACTTCAAGAGGAGAAACATCACAAAGTGCCTCATCCATTAAGGGCTTGATGTTGTAAGGAAGGCAACACTATTGGATAAAACAAAGATCTCATCCTTCGTGAAGCCACCCGATGGTGTATGGTTGCAGATGTGTGGTAGTTGGTAGACCCTGTCGCTTCATGACCTCTGCTGAAATGAGGTTATTTTGGCTCCCATTGTCTACAATGAATTGCAGTGGAGAACCCTTCACCTACATCTTTGAGTGGAAGAGGCATTCCCCCTCCTCTAGATCTTCATGCTCATTCTTCTAGATCTTAGTGGTGGCCATGGTGGAATTGGGATTCGCGTCAATGATATTCTTCCCTTTATCATTCCCCTTGTGGGGTTCTGACTCAGAGTTAGAACATGTGACTGATTCAGAAGCCTTCCACTTGGCCACCAGTAACTGCTTGTCCTGACACTCACTCATGTTGTGAGTGGATCTCTTTTGAAACTCACACCATTTTCTAGTTTCCTTCTTTGCATTCAGGGTGTTGTTCTTTGCTTCGGCTTTAGCAGGTTGTTCTGGGTTGCCCATCCTTGCCTTTTTCCTTTACTCCAGATTTTTGGGTGCCTTTCCCTTTCTTTAGATTTGCAGATCCAAAGTCTCACTTCTTCTATTTAAACTTCTACTCAATCTTGACAATGTATCGGTATGTCGTGCCACGTGAGGAGATGTCCAAGAAATCCATCTCGTCCTCTATGTATCTCTGTAGATAGTCATGGTACTTAAGTAACAAATGTCGCTCAGAATCCTTGATACCCAACTTTGTGAAAAGGGTATGAAAAACATTGGTAAACTTTGGCACATCGTATTCCCTTCCCTGTTGTAGTGTGCCCCACTTTATGCATTTATCCTCATAGCTTCTGACAAGGTAGTATTGCTCCTTGATGGTGTCCCGAAACGAATTCTGAGTGGGTGTGGCTTAAAATAGTGAGGGTGTACTTTCATCCTTCTTCTCACAGTAGGTTCCCCACTAGTCCTTGATGTGGGGGGCACCTTTGAGAAGTAATTTTCCCTGGTTTTCCCAAAAAATGTCGTTTAGGGCCTCAAAATGACTCCAGAAATTTAGGACCCAAAAAACTGCCAAAAATAGTAAACCATGCTATAATTAAGGAAACTGAAAGAGACAATGGTGGGGGTCCAAGTGGAATAGGCAGGTGGCCACCAACATCCACTTGGATCAAAAAATAAACTTTATAAGAACCAATAGGATTCAATATGATGATTTCAACCATGGAGGATGATTCAAAATTTTTGGAGTAAAAAGGTAAAAAGATAAATATATATATATATATATATAAATAAATATAAAAATAAATAATAAATAAATTTGAAAAAAAAAAAAAAAAAACCTACTTCTTTTAACCCGTATTTTCAACTTATCTCCCTATGATTTTACTCAAATTTTGAGAGGGAGCACTCTTTTGATGTAGAATTTAATTTTGCATCTCAGTACCTATGTTGCATACTTTCGATGGGCCCTACTACACGAAAAATGTGAAATATATGAACAAATGTAATTGCAATCACATTTTTTTCATGTATTTCACATTTTTGCTATAGTAGGATCCATCAAAAGTACACAACATGGGTACTCCTTGGATGCAAAATGAAATTCTTCATCCAACAAGTGCTCCTGCTCGAAATTTGAGTAAAATCGTAGGGAAATAAGTTGAAAATACAAGTTGAAAAAGTAATTTTTTCTTTTTTCCCTCCAAAACTTGATGAGGTAATCTAATCTGATTTTGTTATTTCCACTATTATTTTATAATATTCCTTAGGAGCCCCATTTTAGAACTTAAAATTTATCTAATGTTAGTTTGTGCGAAGAACAAGGTTGAGCCACCAATAGAGACCAACGCAAACAAGGGTTAGATGCAAGCTGTAGCAGTGTCAAAGTCTCGTGGAAGTAAAGGCTAACAGGTCCATGCACACTATAACAGAAAGCAGCCTATTGCATGGGTGAAATACTACAAATTCTACATAGATTCCAAGTTGAGACCACGAGAAGGACTATAAATAAGGTTGTGTGAGGTATCCATTAGGATTGAGTTGTGGAATCCAGATTGTTTCGCATACAGTGTGGCATGCTAGGAATGATCAGGTAGCCGCAAATCATAGTCGCCAACAAGGAGTCGATGGGCAGGGGATTTTCCATGATAGGTTGTGAGTATCTACAAAGTTTATCGAACAAAATATAGTATGAAGGATAGTACCAATAGTGTAGTTAGTAGGATTGGCATAGAAACCTTTAGAGGGAGAGAGGGAGACTATACAAGTCAAGGGATTGGTAGTAGATTTAATGGGTATATCAAAAGATCAAGATATACTCACATCCATGTTACAAGGACTTAGCACAATAGCAATGGAAATAAGCATCGTGATGATATAGAATAAGGATCTTGAGACTTTGAAGGTTTATCAACTTATATGGAATAAGCCTTTAGGTTTAGGTAGGGATGAGCAACCGGTAGATTCCTTCAAGTCTATCAAGAAGGTTGTTCAGGAGTAGGAGGATTATAGGAACAGTGAAAAGGGGAGTTGGACTTGGAGGATCTTTCTAAACCAGGTGGCAGAGAAGGATTCCAATTCATAGGGATCAATTAAAGCAATAGAAATAGACCCCGGGATCGAAGACAGTTCTATGGGGAAGAAATACATCCATAACTAAGATGGAATGTTGATTTTTGTAGCCCAAGTAGGTACTTCGACTCAGTACTTGTGTTTAGGCATGCATAAGTTGCCTACATTCTCCTTAGAATACTTGTTGTAGGTGGAGTGCTCTTTGCTAACATAACTAAGCCTAAGTCTAACTTAATAAAAATCACATATTAATATGTTAGTTTATTGAGCTAATAGAGACTTACGAATAGTAAAGTAATTTACTTTGGTGATTAAATTTGTTTTAAGATTAACTAGTGTTCTCAAGTGATGTAAGATCTAATCTCGGTCATTAATCACTTTGATAGTAGTGTTAGGATTAGGGATTTAGCTCAATGTAAATTTACAAAAAAAAGGCTAGTGAGAGGGAGAAGATACACCATATAGTGACACTAACTCAGGAGGAGGAGGAGTGTGATACTCTAGTGTGTTAAGTGTTGTTTTTCCATGACCCTGGTGTCTAGGATAGAATATTAATTCTTTGATGCTACCAAACCAAGAATCACAATGAAGCTACTTTTCACAACGGAATATAAACAACAATAAATCTACTAGTGCACAAAATATACACAATTTTTTACGATTTTCAACCCAACTTTGTTATATTAATAAAACTAAATAATACAACAGTGTAGGGCTCTTGTACCAGGGATAATGGACCTCGAATATCCAATAGTACAAGAATATAAAATTGGGGCTTGGTATCAATCCATCGACAACCAATCTACCCTCAACAAGATGCTTTGACCATATGGCTAATGTAGAGCGCTCTCAGCTCCTCTCGGTCTTACCCTGTACCTTCTTGGTCCTTCGACTCTCAACCTACAACTCCTATCTCTATCAATGCTCAAAGTCCATCTAGCCACTGAACCTCGGCTATCCAATATGCTCACCAATTGTGCCTTAGTCCATCAAGGGCACAACACATCGAGACTCTTGTCAAGTTGTTCGCAACTTTGTTTGTGAACAACTCTCAATCTACCCACTATTGTTCCTCATCTACTCAAGTACTTTATCCCACTATAGTCTTCCCGTGTTGTTCCAATGAAGATCGACATATGGCACAGAGGGCTACCACCTATCACTGCGACATGTACATCTCCCACAATGAACATGGGCTAAGAGGACTTCTCATCAATTGATGTAGAAATCCTTCTCCACATACAAGTCTAGGGCTACTCAACTACTCCCCTGGATGATCAAACCTTTAGCTCAACTTAAGCCACTCTAGCAACCACCTAAGTCCATGAATATGGTGCACAACATGCTTAAACTTGGGCATTATTACACTGTCCTCCACTAGACCATAAATTCCTAATCCACGTACACACTTAGTCCACTCTCAGACTACCCTCCAATAGACCATGAGTTACCAATCATTGTTGTATCATCTTCTCCTATTTAGGGCATCTAAACATCTAGGAAACCCCTCCTCATGGTTGCTGACAAATGTCACCAATCATTCCTCTTCTAGGACCTCCATCTACCTGGAAATCATCAACTCAAGAGGACATAAATACCTGCAACCTTCTGTTGTTCCTCTTGATGTGACATCCAAAAAAATGTTTATATAAATTTCTCCACGGATGTCCTCAACTATCCTAATCTAGGACTTCCATCTACCTGACATCCAACTATCACCAAGGATTCATCTACAACCTCAACCTATTTTTGCCTCCTTACCTTGTTATATGTGCATTCATAGGACTGGTTAGGGCACATAACAGAAACCCCAAACCATTGTCCCAAACCTATGTTAACTTCTCCAACTAGGCTACCACATTTTTTATCCTTCCAATCCTTCAAAATATTGTATTAGGTAACCAGGCTACTCCTCAACACACCCTACAACAACCTACTCACAACAGCAACATGAAGATGCCCAAAACTAAAGGACAATGTATTTTCTCATGTTGTGGCCTCCCTTCAATAGTTTCGACTCAGTGAGGAGACTCTCACAAGGCCTCACAGACCTACAAATAACCTCCCCAAAGTATTTTACCTATAGCACTCTCCTACGGCCCATACAAAGACATATAACACTTCCAATTAGCATAAAAACCCCTCATAACTTACCTATATTTTTGTGGCTTGATCCAGCTTAGGATATATACCCACACTTCGCACAAACTTCCCTTACACCACCCTTCTAGATGCTTCAGGGTTGCGACCTATACCATAGATAAAAATTGCACCTAATTGTAGAGATAATCTCTCAAACTCAACAGCCTTTTTACTCCTTTCTCTAGCCTCATATTTGCACTCCAAATCACAGAGCTAAACCATGAATTTGAATGTACTTGGGATGTGTCTAAATGCCTCACAATTTACCTATATTTATAGGCATCACGTGGCTCCAATGAATTTGTCCTTCAGCATTACTTTAAACTCAAGCAGACCTTCCCAACTAGACAAATTACCCATCATAATTGTTAGAAATTATATATTACAAAGTAATGGAATGCATAAAATATCGCAGAAACACAAAAACAGAAAATGCATAAAATAAGAGAGACATAAATATACATGTTTCACCCAATTTGGGCTACGTCCACGGAGAAACGACTAGTCCTTCCTTTTATATTATCCAGAAAGTGAAGAGATACAACCTAAAATAGATCCATCGTAATTTCCTCTTCACTCTCACACAGTCACCTCTTTCTTTCTCTCTTAGAATACACATATACATAGTCAAAATACAATTCCCTCATATAAATCAAGGGGTTTCCTTCTAGGGAAAAATCCCTAAATTAAACATAACATCTACCACCAGATCATCTCACTAATGAACAGCCCAGATTGACTACGAAATTACAATATTTTACAAGGAAATTTTACATTTATTTTTTAGCAGCGGGAGCACTGCCCCCAGACCCCCCAACCAAGGGGGATGGCCCCACTACACCCCCTGCATGGAGGGGTGTACATTCTTCCTAGGGTATACATCTGGATGAAACAAAGACCTATGAATCAAGAAGATAATCAAGCTCTACACCCAAAAATAACTTCAAAAAATATTATCTCTTCAACCACAACTGAGAATCGAATGATTTTTTATGCATTGGATTCATCTTGACATGCACTATCATATTCATCCATCACATGTCTAAATATCTCCATAGTTTTTTCCCCAACATCAATATGTGGAAAACCCCAAGATTGGGTTTCAAGCCCACAAGGCCACTTGTGGTGCTCCTTCCTCCAAACCCTCAATCCTCCAAGCTTGGAGTACCTCCCAAGCTACCAAAAATCAACACTCCCTCTTAGCAAGGGAGATACTTCCAAGGCTAGGAAGTAACCATCATCATCTTCGGCAACACTAACCCATTTGGCATCCATGACTGCAGCGTACTCTGTATAATGAACCCAAAAATCTTGGTAGTGGCTTTGCCTCATCACATTTGAACCTGAAGATCCCAAACCTCCATAGGGTTACTCCCTTTGAGGTTAGACTCCCTCTGAGCCTATACGATCTCCATTGGCTCAGTATTGCAAGCACTCATCCTCCTAGATCAAATACCACTCGTGAAAGTCCCTCCAATCTCAGATATGCAACATCACAATTCGATGAAGACTCTAGCCTACCAATCTGTAGTCCATCACATGAATCATTCTCGATCAACCTGATCTCATTGATTCCAAAGCAATCCTCGAGTTTTCCCAATCATCCGTGACAAATCACCTAAAGTCCATGATCAACAATCTTCCCTACAAGAAATTGTTGTTCATTGGGATCACCACCAATCCAACAGAACTCCCATCCAATCTCGTTGCCAATCCAGTGAAGACCACATCTCCATGTCTTCAGTTCAACCCTCTGCTCCATGATCTAGACACTCAAAACTCCCTCTAATTTGCTTCATTATACATATTCTGATTCATTGTCCCTCAATGTAGCTCAGATACACTCTGATACCATGTTGTTTTTCCATGACCCTGGTGTCTGGGATAGAATCTTAAATCTCTAATGCTACAAAATCAAGAATCACAACAAAGATACTTTTCACAGTGGAATATAAACAACAGTAAATCTACCAATGCACAAAATATAGACAACTTCTTACAATTTTCAACTCAACTTTATTATATTAATCAAACTGAATAATACAACAGTCTATGGCTCTTGTACCAAGGATAATGGCCCTCAAATATTCACTAGTACAATAATACAAAACTAGGGCTTGGTGTCAATCCATCGACAATCAATCTGCCCTCAATTAGATACTCTGACCATATGGCTCATGTAGCACACTCTCTCAGCTCCTCTTGGTCGTACCTTGTACCTGTCTAGTCCTTTGGCTCCTAATATGGAGCTCCTACCTCTATCAATACTCCAATTCCATCTGGACACTAAACCTCAGCTATCCAATCTTCTCACTAGTTGTGCCTTATTCCATCAAGGGCACAACACATCAATACTTGTGTTAAGTTCTTCACAAATTTATTTGTAAAAAAACTCTCAATCTTCCCACTATTTCTCCTCATCTACTTAGGAACTTCAACCCACTATGGTCTTCCTATGCTGCTCCAACAAAGACCAGCATAGGGAATAGAGGGCTTCCACTTATCACTGCAAGATGACCATCTCCCACAATGAACATGGGATAGGAGGATTTCCCGTCATCTGTTGTATAAGTCCTTCTCCACACATAAGTCTAGGGCTTCTCAACTCCTCCTCTGGTTGATCAAACCTTGAGCTCAACTTCTTCCACTCTATCAACCACCTAAGTCCATGAATATGGTGCACACCGAGCTTCAACTTGAACACTATCATGTTGTCCTCCACCATACCATAAATTCCCAATCCATGTTCACATTTGGTCCACTCTCATGCAACCTTCCTGTTGTAGCATCCATTGTCCTTGTAATTCTATTTTCAATTTTATTACAAAAAATGAAAAAATCAAACCATTGTCTAACAGTCATGCAAGTTCAAGAGGTGCGGTCAAGAGATAGCTTGATTAGTACGTTGAGGTGTGTTGTGGGGAAGTAATGAGCACTAAGATCAATTAAATCTCAACCCCCGTAGTTGATTGTGACGTTAGCATGGTTGACCGCAATGTGTGGCCTAAAATTACTGCAGGGGTTCAACCTCGTTGAAGCTCCCCGCATTCTTTACCCCTGTGAATGTGAGAAACCCATGGGAAGATCTGGGTCGTCTGATCAACATGCCACAGATCTGACTATAATCATGTAGTTAACTAGAATGGGGTTTATTTCGGAGATTGGACGCGATGTTGTGTGAAATACAGTTTCATCCGTTGAAGTCTGGGCCAATCACAGCCATTCATCAAAAGGGATGGGATCTGACGGATATCGAGTCGAAAAGTAAATGGGTTTTATCTTTAAAATCGGACCTAATAAATCATTAACCGGTAGTTTTATTTCTTATCGGATCCATATGGGAGTCAAAGGGTCATTGAAAAAGCAGACATGATAAGGTTTAGTTCAACAAGTTTAAAGTTTTGTTGAGTTCCAAAGGATCGGACCGTTTATTGAATGTGTGATCGAACAGTGATCGCGCACAGCTCAGGAAAACATGATAAGTTTACAAACCAGAGTCTAAATCCTTTTCAGTTCTATTGTTTCTTAGTGTTTCCACCAATCAGAACATTTACGATACATATGTGGGCCCAAGTTCACACACGGAGTTCTTGTAACGTTGCAGTTTGTTGTGTTAAAATAGTCTAAATGTCATCAAGAAATCTACAAGGTTACAACTTGCAAAATAACACTCAAACCACGTACTCCAGCCACTAATTCCAACAGCGAATAGCCATTACCTACTAATTTTTGTTACTTCCTGTTATTTTATTTTCTTGAGATTGAGGTGTCGTTAACCCTCTATGTAATATTCTATAATAACTTTTACTTTAGACAGTTAGGAGAATAGTTTAGTAGTTTGACAGTTTTGGTGATTACCAACTATCTCATAATGTATAAAAAGAGGAAAATTTACAGAGAATAGGTTCGAACTTTGGAGAACCTGAAGACTAGGCCACTTTATTCTTGATAAAACTGTTGATTAATGAAAAAATCAAAAATTTTCCACACATTGTTGGGTATGATTTTGTGACTTCTTTGTTATGTGTCATTAAATGTTTTCTACATTTAAGTATGGTAATGAAGCTACAGGTCTTTATTTTCTTATGTAAATGAAGTTAAAATCCCTTAAAAGAGCGCTCCTATACTTGAAGTTCCCACCTCTACAATTCTTCTAAGTTACAAATAGTAGTTTATGTGTAAGACAACATATTATCTTTAACTTCTCCAAGTGTCACAAATAGTAGATTCTGTGTAAAACAACATGTTGTCTATGACTTCTTCAAGCTTTCTTCATTCATCATTTATATTCAACAATCAAATGGCATTTTGATATTTTCATGTCACCTAAGTATTGAGGGTTTAAAACCAAGTCTTTCGGGTCCTTCATTTGAGAATACAACATACAATTAAGTGAAAAACAAGTGACAATAATTATAAACATTAATGTCTTAAGCACAATTTTTACACAGCCAGGAAATTGGTTTCTTAAGGGACAACATTAATTGGCATTTTTTCCGAGAAGAGAAGACAAGAACACTTTTCCCTGGGTTTTCAATAGTTTCCTTTGGTTTTTCAGTGAGGAGGAAATATTTGGTTGTTTTGAACAAAAGCAATAACTCTGGCTCCAAAGAGACCCCATACAAGGTTAGATACCTCACAACAAAAAGTTCAAACCCTTTTAGATCCTGAGAGGATAGTTTCCAAGAGGGTTGGAAGGCCTAAAACTCCACTTACACCAAGTCCTACACTGTCTGCACCAGGCAACAGTTCATCACATCTTTCACATTCATCTTTTATTGACCAAGAGTCACCTTCTACATCCAATTCATTCCAAGAACCCAACTGTCAGGAACAGTCGTTAGAGTTTGTTTCTTTTTCAGTATCTACTATAGTTATTCAGCCTGAACCTATAACTATGTTACCACCTTTGCACACTCCATTTACTCAGTCAGGTTCCACATTTGTTGGTAATCAAGGTTCAATAAATTCAAGAGAAAATATGGCAGCGCCTGCATTTTTGATGAATAAGTATGCACCTATTCAATTGCCACAACAGTTGAATCAAATTCCACAAGAATACTTGAAGATTCTTCCTCGTTCCACAGGGGAGGATGAACAAACATCAAAGAATCATATATCAGTATTTTGTAATTTCACAGAAAACCTAAATGTTGCACACCTAGATGTTGTTCTAAGACTTTTTGTCCAATCCTTCGATGGAGAAGTAAGAAAATGGTTTAAAGGGCTTCCTAATAACTCTATTACAACATGGAAGAGATGGAGCACCTGTTCACCCAGAGATGGGGAGAAAAAAGAGACCATGGGTATTCACTCACAGAGTTTAATGCTATCAAGAAGAAATCTGATGAAGGTGTTGTTGAATTTATCAGAAGGTTCAATAAATTGTACAATAGTCTTCTAATGGAGATTAAGCCCCCTCCTACTGGTGCAAAAATAAAATTTTCAGGGGATTTTGAGTCAAATTTTGGATTCATATTAAGGGAGAGGAGATCCCCAACCCTTGATCAGATCCAAACAGATGCATTAGAGATAGAAGCAAATCTGGTGGCTGCAGGTAAAACACCAGATGCACAACCTATCGAAGATAAGAGAAAGGCTAAAGTAGAATCCTCTCAAGATCAAACATTAGAGGATATGAATAACGTAATTAGAAATTTGTCTAATAAATTAATTAAATTGGAATTAGAGAGTAATAATTCTTAGATACAAGTACAGCAAAATAGAAATTTTAATCCTCAATATAGAAGACAACCTCTGCAAATTTTACAAAGGGAGAGAAAAGATCAAGATCATATTCAAGCACCACTGTATATAGAGGAAGATCCTGATGGAGTACCAGAGCATTCCAAGGATCATTATGACCATATTTTCACATTGTATGCAATAGATGAAGAAGAACTAGGTGTTGAGGGAGGAGAATATAGTGAAACATATGTCATCTATGATGATAATGAAATTGATAAATGTTGGAAGTGGTTTTCTGATTTTATACAGGTAGAACTACAAAAGAAGTATGACTTGAGATCAAGGAAAAGATCTAGAAGTCAAGAAGATGAAGATAAGAAGCAAGTTCCATCTCCCTTACAAAAGGTGACTCCACAAGAACAATAACCATAGCCTGCAAAACAATTGAATAAAGGAAAGAAGCAACATAATACAAGTAGCAAGACTCAAATGCTTCAAGGTGAGTCCTCTCAAGACAAAAGTGAAAAAATTCCTTTAGAGAAAAGTGAAGATGAGAATGAAAGGAATACTAAACAAATCCATGTGTTTAGTTTCACCATAGAGTTAGAAAAGACCAGAATTCAGGTACCCCTCACAGAGTTGGTTAAAACACCAGCTTATCAAAGATAAATTACAGAGTTTATCAATCTATCTCAAATTGTGAATATAAATGACATTGTGAATTTGCAAGAAGATAAATGAGTAGTGGTTTTTGGTTCACATGTGGAGGAGGTAGATTCTTCAACACCTCTTTTCTAAATTTCTTTATTGGTTCATGATTTACTCTTGCACAATTGTATGTTTGATTCAGGAGCCTCACATAACCTTATGCCATTATCAGTGATGAAACAGCTAAACCTACAAGTTACTAAACCTTACAGAGACTTGTATTCTTTTGATTCGCATAAACTCAAGTGTATGGGGGGCATTAAATATATGGTGGTGTCACTAGCCTAGATTCAAGCCAAAAGTTTGGTAATGGATGTAGTGATAGCAGATATCCCTGCTATGTTTGAAATGTTACTATCTAGGTCATGGGGGGCTAAATTGGGTGGTGTTTTGAAACTAGATTTTTCTTATGTTGTTATACCAATTTTTGGTGGGGAAGAAAGGAGGATATATAGAGAAACAAGATTTATTAGAAAAATCACAAATAACAAAGCAAGTAATTCACATGTATATAGCCAGGAAAAAGATGACTTTTCTTGCTTCATGCTACATGACAATGCAGAATTGGCTGAAGATAACCAGAGGTAGCTTACTTCAGCCTGTGTAAATACAGAGCTGCAAAAACAAGGGTGTGGAAGTGCTTCTTTAATGGAGCCTATTCTAAAGAAGGAACGGGTGATGGTTTCCTTTCACAAGATGAATAGATTCAAGATCACAATATTGGAACTCAGAAGGAACCCAAGTTGGTCAAATTGTTCAAGGAAGTTTCACTTAATTATAAGGAGAGATATATTAAGCTTTTCAGGCAATACACTAATGTTTTGGCTTGGTCATATAAGGATCTCAAGGCATATGAGGAAAGCATGTTTAGAAGACATGGATGCACTATCAAAGTCATAACAAACAATTCTCAAGTGTTTAGTTCAAAGAATATTGATGGTGAAACTCTACAGCTCCCTGTCAATTGCCAGTACCTCAAGCAGTATTTCCAGTTCTGAAGCACAAGCATCTTATCATTGTAGATATTGGATTGAATTCAGTGTACAAATGCCATAGAATTTGAATTGGTTAAGCAATATATGACTCCATGCCCAAGGTGAAGGCATTGATCTGTGTTTCTCAATGCTTCTGTAGCAAAATCACTATTCCCAAGTGGAGCTAAATGTTGTAGTATCCATTGCCCTTTTACTTCTATTTTCAGTTTTATTACAAAAAATGAAAAAATCAAACCATTGTCTAAAGGTGATGTAGGTTCAAGAGGCACGATCAAGAGATAGCTTAATAAGTATGTTGAGGTGTGCTGTGGGGAAGAAATGAGCACGAAGATTAATTAAAGCTCAACCCGCGCAGTTGACTATGACGTTAGCATGGTTGACCACAATGTGTGACCTAAAATTACTATGGGGGTTCAACCTCATTGAAGCTCCCGTACATTCTTTACCCTCGCGAATGTGAGAAACCCGCGGGAAGATCTAGGTTGTCTAATCAACAGGCCACAAATCCGATAGAAATTGCATAGTTAACTAGAATGGGGTTTATTTCGGAGATCGGACGCGATGTTGTATGAAATATAGTTTAATCTGCTGAATTTTGGGCCCATCGCATTCGTTCATTGAAAGGTACGGGATCCGACAGATATTGGATCGAAAAGTAATCAGATTTTATCTTTAAAATTAGACCCGATAAATCATTAACTAGTAGTTTTAATTCTTATCAGATTTGTATGGGAGTCAAAGGGTTGTTGAAAAAGTGGACACAATAAGGTTTAGTTCAATAGGTTTAAATTTTTGTTCAGTTTTGAAGGGTCAAACCATTTATTGAATGTGTGATCAGACGGTGATCGTGCACAGCTCAGGTGGACATGATGAGTTTACAAACCAAAGTCTAAATCCTTTTCAATTCCATGGTTTCTTAGTGTTTTTTCCAATCAGAACATTTCCGATACATATGTGGGCCCAAGTTCACGCACGGAGTTCTTGTAAAGTTGCAGTTTGTTGTGTTCAAACAGTCTAACTGTCATCATGACATCTACAAGGTTACAACTTGCAAAATAACACTCAGATCACGTACTCCAGCCACCAATTCGAATATCGAATAGTCATTACCTACTAATTTTTTTTACTTCCTATTACTTTATTTTCTTGAGAATGAGGTGTCTTTTACCCTCTATGTAATATTCTATAATAAATTTTAGTTTATACATTTAGGAGAATAGTTAAGTAGTTTGACGGTTTTGATGATTACCAACTGTCTCATAATGTATAAAAGAGGAAAATTTACAGAGAAGAGGTTCAAACTTTGGAGAACCTAGAGACTAGGCCATTGTATTCTTGGTAAAAATTTTGATTAATGAAAGAATCAGAAGTTTCCCACACATTGTTGGGTATGATTTATGACTTCTCTGTTATGTGTCATTAAATGTTTTCTTCCTTTAAGTATGGTAATGAAGTTGCAGGTCTTTATTTTCTTATGTAAATGAAGTTAAAAACCCTTAAAAGAGTGCTCTTATACTTGAAGTTCCCACCTCTGCAATTCTTCTAAGTTACATATAGTAGTTTATGTGTAAGACAACATATTATCTTTAACTTCTCCAAGTGTCACAGATAGTAGATTCTATGTAAAACAGCATATTGTCTTGACTTCTTCAATCTTTCTTCATTCATCATTTATATTCAGCAATCAAATGGAATTATGAGATTTTCATGTCACCTAATTATTGAGGGTTTAAAACCAAGTCTTTCAGGTCCTTCATTTGAGAATACAACATACAATTAAGTGACAAACAAGTGACAATAATTATAAACATTAATTTCTTAAGCACAATTTCTACACAACCAGGAAATTGGTTCTTTAGGGACAACACCTCCAATAGACCACGAGTGACCAATATTTGTTGTAACATCTACTACTAGTTAGAAATCCAACCATCTATGAAACCCCTCCTGATGGCTACTAACATACTTCACCAATTAGTCCTCTTCTAGGACACCCATCTACCTACAAATCATCAACTCAATAGGACATAAATACATGCAACCTTCTTCTGCTCCTCTTGACATGGCACCCAAACAACCACTGATATAATATGGCCCAAGGATGTTCTCAACTATCCTAATCTAGGACTTCCATCCACCAAACATCCAACTATCACCAAGGATTCATCTACAACCTCAACCTACTATTGCCTCCTTACCTTGTGATTTGTGCATTCATAAGGTTAGTTAGGGCACACAAAATCAACCCCAAACCACTATCCCAAACTTGTGTTAACTTATCCAACTATGTTACCACCTTTGTTTTCTTTCCAAGACTTAAAAACAGTGTATTAGGGCACAAGGCTACTCAACACACCCTACAACAACCTGCTCATAATAGCAAGATGAATCTGCCCCAAACTCAAGGAGAATGTCTTTGTTTAGGTTGCGGCCTACCTTCAATAGTTGTGCCTCAGTGAGGAGACTCTCACAAGGTTTTAGAACCCTACAAATCACCTCCCCACAGTGATGTACCTACAACACTCTCTTGTGGCCCATAGAGAGACATATAACACTTCAAATTAGCATAGAAAACCCTCATAACCTACCTCTGCCTTTTTTCAACCTGATCTGGCTTAGGATATATACCGAAATTGCCCAAAAACTTCCCTTACATCACCCTACTGGCTACTCCAGGGCTGCGGCCTATACCACAGAGAAAAATCACACCTAATTGTAGAGATAATCTCTCAAACTCGACATCCTTTTTACTCCTTTCTCTAGCCTCGATTTGCACTCCAAATCACATATCTAAACCATGAATTTGAATGTACTTGGGATGTTTCTAAGTTCCTCAAACTTGACCTATATTTATAGGCATCAAGTAGCTCCAACAAATTTGTCTTTGGGCACTACTTTATCCTCAAGCCGACTTACCCAAATAGACAAATTTACCCATCATAACTTCAAAAAATAATATCTCTTCGACCACAACTCGAAATCGGATGTTTTTTGATGCATCGGATTCGTCTCAATATGCACTATCATCCTCATCCATCACATGTTGAAATATCTCCATGGTTTTATCCCTAAAATCGATGGGTGCAAAACCCCAAGCTTGAGTTTCAAGCCCACAAGGCCACTTGTGGAGCTCCCAGCTCCAAACCCTCGATCCTCCAAGCTTGGAGTACCTCCCAAGCTACCAAAAATCAACATCAAGTTTGAGGAAGGTGTAAGGAGAAATGAGGGAGACAAATATAGATTGGACAAGGAAGATCAAAGGATAGATCTATGGATTGATCAGGTGGAAACTCCAGGTTCTTTTGTATATGTAATTTCTTAGTTAGGCCATTATCCTAGGAAGGGAGCCCAAGTAGGTTCATATTAATTTATTAATGAAGAATTGTGATTGGGAAAAAATATGTGTGTCATATGTGATTGAGATTGGTTGTGTAATTGTGATTCTGCTAAATATTTTGTTAAGAACCTAGTTGTGCTTTTATTTAGTAATTTTATAGGAATTGAATGTCAGGTGCTAAGTTCGCAAGAAAACTAACATCAAACTCCATTACACATCAATTTTTATCTCCATCAATAATGGTAACAATTTTGTGGTTGTGGTTGTCATTCAATTCTCTAATATGGCCATTTTGGCACCATGCAAGAAGAGAATCACACTTGAAGCCACTACTAAACTCTTCTTTGAGCATGTTTGGGTTCATTTTGGGATACCATGGTCCATTATTTCAAATAGGGGCAACAAGTTTCCTAGTACCTTTCAGTGTATCCTATGGTCTCTGATGGATACCAATTTGACCAAATCAACCAATTTTCATCCCCAAACAAATGTACAAATAGAATATCTCAATAACATGGTTGTGCATATCTTACACATGTACAAATCTGAGCATATACATACATGGGGTGAAGTGATTTGTATCTTTCAAAGTGACTTGGTTCGTAAAAATATTCAAGTGTGCAGCATCAAATAAATTGGATTAATAATTAAATCAAGCATGAAAGACTTAAATGAAATTTCAATTAAAAATAAATGTAGAAGATTGAGAAAATAAAATAATAGGAACAAAACCCAATTGATAACGAAGTTCGTGGAGTGTGGACTATATCTCTGGGTCTTGCCTTCAAGGGAGTAACTTCCTTATATTCATATGCTAAGCCTTCAAATATCTAAGGAAGTGGCTTATTTATTATTCAAATGCTAAGCCTTAAAATTATTTTTTGCATCAAAGTCCTCGATCTCATAAGTTAGCTCTCAATTCTGAAGCTATATAAAAAGCCTCAAGAACCCCTCGAAAAAATATCTCCCTTCTCTGATCTCTAAAAGGCCATAAAAATGAGCAGTTAGCCACACATACACAGTGATAATTCTCGCCATAAAACTAGTATCTCGTCCTTTCTTTACAACCACACCACTTGTGGGGCACAATGGCAAATCATTTTGTTATATAAAATGTTCAAATTCCATAGCCCCAGGGTTGAGCCCACAGAGGTTGCAGCCCCATATATATATAAATGGGCCTTTTGTTATAACTAACAACGCATATTTATGGTTAAATATAACCACTATTTTTTTTATCAATGGTCCACCATAATATCACCACCTAACCTTGCCATTTTGTCTGGTTTATATAACAACGTCAACTTACAAGTGGCATAGTGATATATTGGTATTGGTCAAAGTTTAACTGTGATTTCCCAATCACATGGTCCTTTGGTTGATAGTAGGGTGTAACCATTGACGGGGAGGTCCCAAGGTCAAGCTTGTGGACCTTTCCCCCTTTGGTAATTTGTTTTAACAAACATTTAAATATAGTATTCATCATTCATATAATAAAACCAACATGTGGCCCAACGATTGGTCCACAGGCCTGCCTCCATATAACTAAGGGGTTCAAATATTGTTGTATCTTGTTGTTACACCAATAAATAACCAATTTTGGTGTTCCAAGGTGCCACATGGTACACTCTCATTGGTCCACTTAATATGTCATCTTGATGTCATGTAATTTCCATGTCATGCCATGTGTCAATATTCTAAGTTATCACCTAATAATTCCATGTGTTTTTCCATATCATCTTTGTACTCCCACATGGCACTGTACAATCCTACATTGTGGCAGCCCTGCAAGCTACCTTTTTTTAGTTTGGAATGAACTTTATATTATGATAACTTTTGTATACGGGATTTGTTCGATGTGATTCAAGTTTTGTTGGAATCTTCTCATTGAGCTATTCCATCTAGCATTATCTACATCAATTTTTGAGTACTTTTATTTTTATTCCTTTTTAGATCCTCACAGATCAATCATTACCACTAAGAGGATTTTGAATCTCCAAAAGGTTCTTACTCAAATAATAAGTGTGGGATCTACTCCCCACTTGTATGGTATCTTTCCACCCTATTTTATGTACCTAGTTCATCACAACAAGTTGCATAAAAATTATGACAATTGAAATCATATTGTTATCCATTTGTAATTTTCCACATCATTCTGCATTTTTTACTTCATCCACCACCCATCCACTAAACATTTTCAACATTAACAAATACAAGAATTTAATAACAATTAATTAACAACATGTTTCATCCTCTTTACAAATTCCCATAACAAATCTCATGTTGTGGTGTTGATGTTCCCTGATACATGACATGGTTAGGTTTACATGCAACCACCTCATTCTCATGATTTATAACACTTGATTCATCCACCATTTCAAACATAAGTGAAAATGTATTGCTCACATTCACGAGCCTATTCAACTCAACTATGGTCACCAGTGAGGAACCATCCGTCATATAATGAGCTCAGACGATGTACTCAAATCTATCCTTAAAAATGTGATACTTGTTTTCCTTCTTGTAGTAGATATCCTTCCTGTCAAATAAGGAATTCCAAGAAAAATTCCACAAATACACAATAGAACCACATCTAGTTCAACTTTGTCCACAAGTTTAGATGTAATAGCAAATATAGGCTTACACTTTTCGGTCACTTGCAGCCAAGTATTGTTACATACCCATCCAAGTGGGTAAGGTTTAGGATGTGGTGTTGTTTCCAATTTAAGCTTATGAACAACTACCTCAGATGCCAAGTTGGCTTAAGATCTAATGTTAAACAAGGTATCCACTTTAACATGTTTGGTTACTACCCTTATGTGAAAGAGTTCATTTCTTCTTCTTACAGAAATAGAAGGTGAAATAGAAGAACTAGAACCAACATGTGAACATGATATATTTTTCAAACCAATGGCCGTGATTTGTGCCTCATCGCCAAATTCCAATACCAGATTCGTTGGACTATCACTGACACCTTTTTCTTTCCCTTCCTATTTCAAAACCACTTGGGGCTCAACTCTAGATGTATCTTACAACAATGATCATCATCGTGCCCCTCTTTCATGCAATGGGTACAAGAAATTTTTTCATTGCCCTTCTTCATAGAAGTTGTTCTCTTTGGCTTCTCCTTTCATAATCCTTTGTCTTCTTTTGACTGAATTACTTCCATGATGACTCCACCATCTTGTTTACCTACTTTGATGTAGGTCACCTGTGCACATGAATTATCTAGGTTAGATGGTTTCAACAAAAAAATAATGTTATGTATATACCCATGTAAACTACCGATATATTTCAAAATCGACTCTTGTGTATTTTTGGAATATTTAATTTCAATGCCATTTTACTAAACTCCTCTGTAAATTTTTGCGCACTTTGGCATTTACATTGTTGTAAATTTTTTCATTCTATTATTTCCTTCTAGTCATGTGCCAAAGGATAGAATTCCTTTTTCAACGTTGAAGTAAATTCAAACCATGAGGAAATATTTTTACTTTCCTAAATTCTAGTCTACCAACATATTAATGTATTATCTTCCAATCGAAGAGAAACCAATTGAACTTTTACCTCGTCACCATTGATCTATTGCACATGTTAATAGACTTCCATCTCGCAAATCTAATTGTCAATATTTTCAGCATTAATCTCGCCATCATAGACTAACAAGGTGAATTTAATATCCAACTTCAACAATGACTTCTTTGAAGTATAGTTTCCATGAGGATATGGAGGAGATGAATGAGGAGGATTTAAAGGAGGAGGAGGAGGGGAGTTTTTTGAATCACCTTCATTTCCTTCATCTTTGACTTCCTTCTTCGACAATCTTCCCTCTTTAGACTTTTTCCATTCTCAATACATTTCATCTACCATCACCTTCATCACCATGAAAGCTTCATCAAACTCTATCTCAAAAAAAAAAAAAAAATCTCCTCTACCTCATGTGGTGTCATGCCCCTTCTTCGAGTGAATTTTTGGATTTCCCTCAACAAGTGTTCCTTCACCTTGCTTGAATTTTCTCTTGGCCATCATTCACACCCACAAACCACCATCAAAATTGCTCTAAAACGACTCAATATATACCTTTTAAAGTGATTTGGTTCGTAATAGTTTTCAAGTGAATATGATTAAACTAAACCATATTAATAATTAAACCAAACATGAAAGACTTAAATGAAGTTGCAAATAAAAATGAATGTAGAAGATCGAGAAAAGAAAAGAATAAAAATAAAACACAATTGATAACGAAGTTCATCTAGTGTGGACTATGTCTCCAAGTCCTGCCTCTAAGGGAGTGGCCTATTTATTATTTAGATATTGATCCTTAAAATTATTTGTTACATTAAATTCCCCAATCTTATAAGTTGGCTCTCAATTCTGTAGCTATACAAAAGCCTCCAGAACCCCTCGCAAAAATCTCTCCTTTCTCTAATCTCCAAAAGGGCACAAAATTGATCATTTACTTAGACATACATAGTGATAGCCACACCATAGAACTAAGGAGCTCGACCTTTCTTTATAACCACACCAATTGTGGCATAATGGAAAATCGTTTTGCTATATAAAGCATTCGGGGTCTGTAGCCCTGGTGTTGAGCCCGCAGAGGTTGCAGCCCCATATATATAAAAATGGTACTTCTGTTATAACTAATGGTGCACATTTATGTTTAAATATAACCATTATTTATTTTATCAATGACCTGCCATAATATTACCACCAATCCTTTTCATTTCGTCGGACATATATAACTTACATCGACCCACAAGTGGCACGATGTTCTATTAGTATTCGTCATCTCTAATTTGCAATTGTCCAATCATGTGGGCCCTTGGCTAATGTGAAATCAGCTTGACGGTTGGTTTTAAATGTTGACAAGGAGGTCCCGGGGTCAAGCCTTTGGGCCTTCCTCCCATTGGATTTTTTTTAACAAACCTTTAAATATAGTATCCACCTTTCGTATAATAAAACCAACACGTGGCCCAACAGTTGGGCTATTGGCCTGCCTCTATGTAGGTTAGTGGTTTTAATCTTGTTGTGTTTGGTTGTTATGTCAGTGACTAACCAATTTTGGCATTCTGAGGTGCCATGTGGCACCCTCTGGTTGGGCCACTTGGCACACTCTTATTATTCCACTTAATTTGTCATATTGATGCCTTGCGTTGATATTCCAAGCTGCCACCTCACCATGGAACCTATTTTTCCATGCCATCTCAATACTTCCACATGGCGTTGTAGGTCTTGCTATGTGGTAGCCCTACAGAATCCCTTTCTGCAGTTTGGCACAAAATTTATATTTCCATAACTTTTTCATACGAGCTTTATTAGGCATGATTTAAGTTGTGTTTGCATTGTCTCATTGAGCTAGTATTCGACATGGAGTTGTTTACATCAAATTTTTAGCACATTCATTTTTATGACTTTTTAGATCCTCCAATATCATGAAGCCTTCCATATGTTGAACACAATTATTGAAAATCCCTCCATATCTCTATTATTCACAATCCTTTTTAGGTATGCTTGGGGTTTTAACCATTGGCCTGAATTGAGATAGTTATGCCCATTGCATCTTCACCAGTGTAGTCCTCTCACTCTTAAGTTTAGGGAAATAGAGTAGCCAAATTTGTTGAATGGATCCAACACCTCCAAAAATAGGTTGATGATATCCTCCAAAAATCCAATTTTGAGCACAAGAATCAACATGACCAACAAAGGATTCCACACAAGTTTTAGGTTGGCAATAAGATATGGTTGCCTTTATAGAAAGAGAGCCTTACAAGCACCCTATAGGAAGCTTATACTACTCTAATATGTGCCTTACACAATCACAAAGAATGTGGGTGAAAATGTTTTTTGAATTGATTATTCTTATTGATTGGTACTCTATTTGGAATTACCCTAACTTTCTACTTCAATTGTATATTGTATAGTTGTGTCATCATATTAATTAGCTCAAAATTTGAATGTTTATAATCCTTTAATCTAGGTCCTTTTGTATATATTTAGAAAAAAAATGTTGGACCTTTGTTACATAGTTCATCAACTTTTATATAATAGAAACAATAAATTTATAACATGTGAATAATAGTCCTCTACTTAATATATTCTTATCATTACATGCAACATAGTCAAGTAGTTACAAATGTCATTTACATGATAATCAGATTAGTTGATTTATAAATAGGTGTGTAATCAAAACTTTATATGGAAATATTAATTAACTATTGAATGAAATTTATTTAAGGTTATGTTTGAGGCATAAAAATTAAATAAGCACACATGTTTGAGGGTATTACTAAAAATACTATAGGTTTTCCCTAGAGGTTTCTCCTTTATAGGAATATTACCAATATATCCATTTTATCTCCTTATACAATTCATATGTGACTTACCCCAAAACAATGTTTAGGAAATGGAAACAACATTTAGATTTGGGTTTCCCCATGAAACTGAAACAAAGGAGAGTAAACCATCGTGAGAAGTCGATTAGCATGACTTTTACACTAGATTTTGCGCATTTTTCATAATGCATATGTTCCATGTTTGCTTATATTATGTGTTTTCTTTGCGTTTCATGAATTATTGTGTATGACTTTATGTCTTACATCAAAAGATTATATGTGCACATGAGTTAGTGGAGATTAGTTGTAATGCTCCATATGATGGTAGACATATGTTCCATTTAGTTGAGCACATAAGATGAGTCTACTTGTTTGAGAAAGAGTTTATGTTTGAGATGAGTCATCTTGGTTGACAAATATCACACATGTGATATAACACATTAAAATTTGGTTTATTCCTGTCATTCATTAGATAATATTGAGTTCATAGTCTAAGATATTATTTGGCCCATTCACCATCCATCATCCATGGATAGGAGATGATTATGTAAATAAATTATTATTATTCAATGTTATGGATTTGGATTCATGCATCATAATTATTTCTCATGTCTTTATTATGTTGGTTGATATTATATTTCCCTTGTTTAGAAATGTTTATTGGAGATCCTTAGTTACCCTCATGATGGAATTTTGATTCCAATAACTAATACCAAGAGTTTAACATTTGGCTTTCAACTTAATTGAGCCAGATCGATAGCGTGTTGGAAACCTTGGAGAGATGAAAGAAAGATCCATAGGGTTTTTGAACTTTGTTCAGATAATTTTGAATAGTCTAGATATCTACAAGAAAGGCATGAAAATCGTGTTGGCTCAAAATTCATATTAGAGGAGGGTGAATCAGTGCGAGGTAAATTTCAAAATTTCATAATCTCATTTAACCAATC
Source organism: Pinus taeda (assembly GCA_000404065.3). Classification (NCBI taxonomy): domain Eukaryota; kingdom Viridiplantae; phylum Streptophyta; class Pinopsida; order Pinales; family Pinaceae; genus Pinus; species Pinus taeda. The sequence continues at coordinate 112,254 of APFE031670500.1, forward strand.
ATTCATTTGTTAGTATTTAAAGCAGTATGCCTTGTCATATAATCAATGTAACAAGAAACTAACAATCAACACAAGAATCCATCACATCACAAGGAGACACAAAGTTTTTAGGTGGAAACCCAAATGAGAGAAAACCACCAACTCTTATTTTGCTTAGTCTTGATTTATTTACATCGATTTGTAGGCCCCAACCTACAGGAGTCAACTTTCCCAAAAATATGTAAGTTTCCACTTGTTGTAGGCTACAACCTTATTGAGGCACTAACCTCGAAGATGTAAGCAGCTTCTTACAGTAGGCTCCAACCTGATTGATGTCAAACTCAAGAATGCATAGGCTCCAACCTACTCTAGAATACAACCAAGGCTACAATTGCCTTCCTATGTTTCCTTGTGGACCTTTATTTCATCACATTTGCGAAACTGGATCCACAATCATAATATATTATTTAATAATTTGCAATCAATACGTACAAAAACTACCACTATAACAATCGTTGTCTTTGCCGCACAACTTGCAACCACTATATTGTCATGCAACCTGTGACCATTGTTAATAAATCAATGCTAGTAGAATTACGGTTAGATTTCACTTCCTTGATAATTACTTTTGAATTATGTTAGATTATTTTATATCTTTATTCTATTATCTTTCATCAAGCAATTATCAAATTATGTGCGTATGAATATCACAAGAACAAGAGACACAAGATGTAGGAACTATGCCAGGGAGAAACCCCTATTTAGGGGAAAACCCAATCAAAACTATTCCTCCAATAGTTAAGAAGGGATAATCCAAGACTATTCAACCTAGACATAGACCTCCTCCAACCACCAAGTCAGCCCTTCCTTCCAATAACTTCAATATAGATCTTCGACCTAGCAAATCCAGAATTTCGAACTCCCAGCAGCAAAATCTTCGACCCAAAACTTTTAGAAATTCGACCCTCCCAGTAGCAAAACTTCAATCCATCAAATATCCCAGTAAGTTCACATAAAAGAGAGAGAGAGAGAGAGAGAGAGATAACCCATAAACTTTGACATATACTTCTTCCTTCTTCCCCTTGAACTTTTCACTTTTTCTACACTTCCTTGATGTGTATCGAACTTGTTGAGTTGATGTCCAAATAGATCAAAATGCTCTTGTATATATAGCCTCTTTTTTGGGTCGAATTTTCCTCTTGTAGGCCGACTTCGTTAGGTTAGATCCAACTTGGTGTGGAGGTGAGAAAATACACTTTTTACTCAATAATAATTATTTTTACATGATATAAAATCCCAAGAAGGGTCTCATTAAATGGACAATGAATTTAATGACTCAATATAAAACCTATAAGTCCACAATGGGGACTTTGAAATATAAAATGATTACTGAATCATGAAACCCATGCTTTAATAAGTCCTCGTAATAATAATAAAAATGTATTTTTCATTCCTTGACTCAAATAATAACTATGAATACTGAACCTAGTTACATTCTTCAACACTCCCTCTTAACTAGGGAGGTATTCATAATTTACACATGTAAATACAAGTACAAGGAAGATCTCAAAACATAAGAACTATGAATAACTTTGGCACATAAGGTACCATAGACTAGATTCCTGACCACCGCAATCTATCCAAGTGGAACTAAAATGGACTAAAGCTTTCAACCTCTATAGGTATTAGGCTTAATTTATAACCATAAACCCAGTGATCTAGGTGCATAATATAAGGTCAGATCTCTATGGCCAACGCCACCCTCCCTACTTTGGGATCTAGACATCAACACATATGTTGGCCAAATGTCTTCCTAGGCATTTTGTATCACACAAGATGCATTCTCAAGTCTCTTCCAAACACCTTTCATTAATAAAATCAGTAATATCAACCAATCCAAGCATGATTCTCAAATATTCAAACTTATTATTAGGAAGAGACTTTGCTAACACATCAACTACCTATTCGTCGATTGGAACATATTGTAGCTTCATGATCCCATCTTGTACCAAACTTATAATATAGTGTTACTTATTATTGATATGATTTGTTATTGCATGGAACATAGGATCTTCATACATATTAATGTTTCTTTGATTATTGTAATTTATCACAGTAGGACTTAGATTTTTCTCAAAAAAAATTGGCAGAAGCTTCCTTAACCATACAGCCTCCTTTCCTACTTCACATGCAGCCACATACTCAACTGTAACACCACTTAAAGCAACGGGATATTTTTTTCTACTCGTCCATGAAATCATCACAAATCCAAAACTAAAACACCCGCCATTATTTCTTCTTCCATCAGTCTCACTACCACCCCAATCATAATTTGTAAAACCTATCAGCTTGACTTCCTTGTTATCATACTTTAGGCAGTGATGAATATTACATCGTAGATATCTCAATATATGCTTGGCAGCTATCCAATGATCATGATGAGGCTCCAAATGAAATTAACTAAGAATGTTCACAGCAAAACAAATATCTAGTCTAGTGTTTACTAGATACATCAAAGAACCCACCAACTTTTGACAGGAGGTAAGATCTACGAGACTTCAGTCAAAGTTTCTCAACTTCTTGAGATTGGTGATCATGAGAGTATTCATGGGCTTGGAATCCATCATATCGAATTTCTACAACAACTTAATTATATACTTTCATTGCCCCAAATAAATTTCCCCATGTTTCTGACATACTTCCAATCCAAGGTAATAATGCATTAGACCTAGATCCTTCACTTCAAATTTGGTTACAAGCATCTTCTTGCATTCTTGTATCCTTCTCTCTACACGTGTAATAAATAGTTCATCCACATATAATAGAATAATGATGGGTTCTTTATCCACAGCCTTAATATAGATACTTGGATCAGCAGAACTTTTGACGAACCTGATTCTTAAAAGGTATGCATCCATTCTTACATACCATGCCCTAGGAGCTTGCTTCAAACCATGCAAGGCCTTCTTGAATCTACAAACATGAGTTTATTTGTCATTTATTTCATAGCCTTCAAGTTATTCAATGTATACTTCTTCATCGATGGTCCCATTCAGAAATTTTGCTTTTACATCCATTTGATGGATATTCCATCCCACTGTTGCATCCAATAAAACCATATATCTTATAGTAGCATATCTTGTAGTAGGTGCAAAGGTTTATTCGTAGTCTATTCCTTCCTTTTGAGAGAAACCCCTTTCAAAAAAACTAGATTTGTACTTGTTTATGCTTCCATTAATATTGTGCTTGATCTTGTAGATCTATTTAGAGGTGACAAGAAATTTGTCACTAGGTCTAGGAACGATTTCTCAAACCCCATTCTTCATGATAGATTGATATTCTTCCTACATAGCCTTCTTCCATACTTCTTGATGAGAAGCTGCCTCAAACATAGTTGGTTCAGCTTCTATTAGTTTTTTCATGTATGCAGCATATCCAAAATATATTTTTGGTATTTTTCTTTCTCTAAAAGTTCCGTTCGTAGCTCCATGTCCTTATGCATATTCAAGAGTATCTTTTAACTAATTTTTCCTTTTCCTTGTGTCAAGTATGATAACAGGTTGAATAGGCTCACATGGTCCTTCTTCTTCTTCCTCTTGATTTGTGGTAGGACTGACGTGGTGCTATTATTCTTTGAATAGTCATATGTATTCGTCATCGGAATCAATAGGAATATCTTTGGATCTTTTGTAGGTATGATTTTCATCAAATATACCATCCCTTCTTACTTCAATATGTATCCCTTCCTTTATGTAGATTCTATATGCCTTTGAATAAATATTGTAGCCAAAAAAAATCCCTTTAATTCTTGTAGAATCTAGTTTCTTTCTTTTGTCCTTTGGAACATGGATATAGGTGGGAGATCCAAAGATTCAGAGATTGTCCACACATGGATTCCTTCCTGTGAATGGATTCCTTCATGTGACCTTGATATATGATGACTTAGTCAAACAACTTAATCTTGAAACCATTTTGCATCCCCTTTGACATCAATTACATCTTGTTTTCATCAATTAAAACACTATGTGAAATAATATTGCCCTTTTTCATTGACAGAATCACCCCTAAACAGTGATGGTCAATGGATGTCAAAGAAAGAGATTTAAGTGAAGTGTTGTAATCTCTGCCTACTACAAATGTAAGTGCAATCTCTACAATCTCTCCTAGTATCATCAATGTCTACAATATCTCCCCCTTTAACATCAATGCCAGAGGGCCACATAGATATGTAGAGAGTTGTCATGTAAATGATCTATATGAGTGCCTATTCTTGGATGATCCTGTGGAAATGTCATGAACTATGCTCTTGTCTTTCTAATATATAGTCTCCCCCTAAGACTATGCTTCTGCTATATTCTCCCCCTAAAATTATGCTTCTATTTCTATCTTGTGATTGTTCTTCTTTTCCCTTGAGATCATACTACCATTGTTGTTGTACTCCCCCTGATATCATGCATTATTTTTACCTCTGAGATATTACCATCAAAACATATTCCACATACTCGCTTCATAATTGCTTCTTCAAGTTTTGATTTAGAAATTTACGACCTTGAAGAATTTTTCTCCAATGAGTTAGATCTGGGGCATCAAACCTAATCAAGGTCCTCCTTGAACTCTTCTCCATCTACCAGCACTAATAGGAAATATTCCTCTATTGTACCATCCAAAGTTAAGTATGCAATATCATGTTATATGGCCCTCATTTGACATATGTGACATTCAACTTTGGGCTTCAACATTTGTGGATGTGGTCGAGGCATTCTTTTTATTTGGTCCACATATCTCCATGAAGGTATCTCAGCATATCCTCTGTACTTGACCATATCATTGGTCCAACAATCATGCACTTTATGTCCAAATTTAGCACATGAGTAACAATAACCAGAAAACTTACTTTGATACTTGAAAAAAGAGGGAGATATTGATCTTCTGAGGATGTATTTTAGAGGAGTCATGGTTCGTTTTTGTTCAACCTTACCATGAGCTATATTCATTTGTTGATTTTTGACACATGTTTCATTATTCCTGGTGAATGCTCTATGGTTAACCATGTTCATTATCTTTCTTGCATCAATTATGCTTGTGGATCCTTTCTTTTTATATTGATTCATTGCACTCTTCTCTTTTCAGAATTCATTTGAGAGTTACTAAAGTGAACATGCTTTTCCTAGTGTTCTTGTGTCAAATATTCAAGTGAGCTATTGCTTGATGCTATAAAAGTTTTCTCAATCTTCTTGATATGTATTTCATTTGATGGTGTATCATTTCTCTTGGATGATTCACCTTCTTGATAAACCAAGTCTTGCCTTCAAAAGTGGAGACATTTGCATGCTAAGAATGTGATCTAGAGAATTAGTGATTTTGTTGAAATTGGAACTAAGTTTCTCTAATTCTTCTCTTAAGAGGACGAATTCCTCTTCCAATATTTCACAAATTTTCTCTTTCTCGTTCATTTTTACAAATAGTCATTCATGTATTCTTTTTGCTTATAATTCAACTTTGAGGGAAACAATAGTGTCTTCATTTAGACTCTTATCTTGCATCAATTGAATTTATCTTTTCTTGAGAATTATGATTTCCTTCAAATAGCTTCTAAGTTCCCCTTCAAGATCCACTTCTACTTTGGGTTCCTCAACCTCAGCTATGAATAGAATTTTGTTCCTTTCTTTATCAGTTGAACTTGCACTCAATTTCATTGTCACTTTGTTCCTTTGAAAAAAAAAAAAGTTCTTTCTTATTTTCTTCTTATTTTGATACTTGGGTTTGAATTTCGATACATCATCACTTTCATTCTTCTTAACATTAAGGGAATTTAGATGCATAATGACCAATTCTTCCATTTTTTTTCATTGCTACAACACCCTCCAAATATTTGGCCTATGCTCAATTTCAGAGCCTTCCTTGGTCGTGTATATTGTCTGTAGAAATTTCACCTATAGAACAAACTGATATATGCAATGTCCTAAAGCATAATACTTGTTCTACTTCTACAAAACATTAAGTGGAAGCATAATCGAAATCATGAGCAACATCAAGTAGAAACATGCATAATTGATCAAGAGAATTAATCATACATAACACAAGATATATCCAGGGGAAATCACCAGCATAAAACCCCAACCATGTATTATCAATCAAGTGGAAATCCTCTTCACAATATAATAAGAATCAGCTCTCAAGTTATCCAGTTCTCAATGAACTATGAAGATATGAAGATATGTCCCATGAACCAACCAAGCCCTGATTATATAGGCTTTCCCTATGGTCCTTACGTAGTTTTCTTAGGAAATAATAGAAAAAGCACATGCTATTAATTCCAACATACCAAAAACAACCAATGGTCCAACTATGTATTCCTTGAGAACACTAGTTCCTCAACCATGCAAAAACTACTTACTAGAAATAGTTAAGCATCTGATAGTACATTATCCCACATCTGATCTTAATTGGGTCTCTGACAGAATTGACATGCAATAGTTATCCATGAGTGAATCGTCAGTTATCTAAAATAATAGTTGTCACATGCATGTAAGCATTAACAAACTATATTTTATTATTTTAACAACTTGTTAAAATAATCTAACTGGACTTGACTAGTGAGAACTAAGTCAACTGATCCTCTCATTATAGAACTCATGCTTATTCCCTCAATCATTGGAGGAAACCCATGTGCATGCTCACAAAGATTTCAAATTCAAATTTCCTTAATTAATTAACTCAACTGAATTAATTAATTAATATTTCAAACTACTGTTAAGACCAAAATTAATTTTACTTCCTATAGATAGACTAGGGACTGCTATAAATAGGAAGGGACCTAGAAATGCTATTTTTAGAACTTTCTATTTTTAGCATTTTCACCTCTCACCCAATGTGGCCAATGAACTCACTGGCCAAACTGCTATTTTTAGACATGCTATTTTTAGCACATTCTAAATTTAGCATTTCTTGTTGCACACTTTTCAACATTGTCATTGCAAATATTAAAACTCATTCCATGTGTTTTCTTGTAGTATTTTTGTCCTTTTTGCAAGATAGACAAGTGTCGTCACGGTCGTCACAAAGTATCTCTTTAGTTTCGCACTTGTTGTAAGTGGTTGTAAATTCATCGCACTAAGGGAAGTTTGTTGTTCACATGTCCTGGATGAACTATTTTGTTGTTTCATCAAGTATTCTTAGTGTTAGAGGGAGGGTGGTATCCCCCCTACATGGGGTCCGAGGCAATGCCCAGGAAATATTTTCTTGGACCCTATATTAGGTGGGCATACCTACCTATGGTTTTATGCATGGGTTTTGCACATGGTTTTGGGCATGATGGTTTCTCCCCATGGTATCTTGTAGATCCGATCAAGGGAACTATAATTATGTTCTAATCAGGGGTTAAAGGATTGGGGTTTATGAATGTTTCAGCATGTATATATATATGTGTTGTAACATTGAAAGGAATATAATGAAAAATCAAACTGCCATTCTCGATTTTGGGATCCAGGGGAAAATCTTTTTGTATTTGTTTTGTGTTTCTTTCCATTGTATATTTTTTGCTTTTAAGAATTCGTTTGCAAGTAATTTGTGTACAGGGTTAAAACCTACATTTGGTATCAGAGTTGTTTCAGCTTCAAGGGGACACCTTTACTACTGAAGGGTTTTTCTCTGGCCTATGGTAAACCTTGTTCAATGGAAGATTTGTGGGATTAATTTTTGCAGTGAAAGAAGATGGATGATGTAGGTGTAAAAATAGTGTTCGAGAAAGATACCTGCAAGATGGTGTGGGGAGCACTAGTATTGATGTGGGGAGTTCGAATTGGAACTCTATACAAGCTTCTGGGTAGTATTATTATTGATAGATTCAATAGTTTTTTGGTTTCTAAAAGTGGACTAGAAAATCTAGTGGTCTCTGAAGAAACGACCATGTTATGGCATCAAAGGCTTAGACATATTGGAGATAAGGGTCGTCGAATACTTCATGGAAATAGTATGGTAGAAGGTATGTCTAATTTCTCTCTAGATTTCAATTTATGTGAACATTGTATATATGGGAAGTAGAATCAAGTGAGTTTCCCCTCTGGTGCTATGAGGGGAAAAGGGATATTAGATCTTATGCATAGTGATGTGTTTGGGCCTGTGTCAGTTCCATCACTAGGTAAGTTTTTGTACTATGTATCATTTATAGATGACTTCTCAAGAAATACACGGATATATTTCATAAGGAATAAATTTGTAGTCTTTAACAAGTTTAAATAATTTAATGCTCTGGTGGAAAACCAAACAAAAAATAAGATAAAGGTGTTGAGGACAAGTAATGGTGGAGAGTTCTATAAAAAGGAATTTGAAGAGTTATGTAAGAAGTGTGGTATAGCACGATAGAAGTCTACTCCATACACACCTCAGAAAAACAGAGTAACAAAAATTCTTGACAAGGCGTTGATGGAAAAGGAAAGAAGCACGTTTAGTGGTGTCGTGTTAGGATAGGAACTCTAGGCAAAGGCAGTGGAAACTGCATGTTACCTGGTTAATAGATCACCTTCATTAGCATTGGAGGATAAGTCTCAACATGGGGTATGGATTGGTAAGAAACCCTCTCTTTCACATATGATTGTATTTGGTTGTGATGCATATGTACACGTTCCAAAGGAGAAAAGAACTAAGTTGGATAGTAAATCTGAAATTTGCATCTTTTTTCAGTATAAGGATTGTTTAAAAGGTTATAAGCTTTGGAACCCAGAAACAAGGAAGCTTGTGTACAACCAAGATGTGGTGTTTAGAGAGGTGAAAGATGTTATTAAATATGAATTCCTATGAGAGGAACCTGAGAAGAAAGAGTTTGAACTAAAGGAGGAAGAATTAGACTCTATAGCAGAACATGAATTAGAATATGAAGAGCCATGAGCTCCAGTTGTGAGAAGATCAGTTCAAGAAAAAAGGAAGCCAGAAAGGTATATTCCATCTTATTTTTATTCAAACTTCTTTATCTATTATTGATTATGATCCTAGAACAGTAAGGGAGGCAGTAGATTCATAGGATGGTAAACTCTGGAAAGAGGTCGTTTTTTATGAAATGGCATCTTCGGACCAAAATGAGGATTGGGATCTGGTGGAGTTACAAGCTAGAAGGAAACCCATTGGAAGCAAATGGGTGTTTAACAAGGAGATGAATGCAGAAGGCAAGGTGGAGAAATATAAAGCTCTGTTGATAGCAAAAGGTTTTTTTTTTTTTTTTTCCCTTGGAAAAATTCGTAATTTCATTAATATAAGAAATTACATTTTGTAGATGCTTATGCATATTCAGAAATTGTACAGTGACATAGCTGTCATCAACCAAAGTATCAAAGTTCAAAAAGAAATATGTTACCTTTGGTCCACGCAGGGAGGTAATAGTCCAAAAAATATTGTGTATAAACATGAAATACTATCGACATAACTTTCAAACAGCACAATATATATATACAAAATTTAAACAAAAACAAGGTGCCCTGTAATATAAGCAATATTATCCATATATGGCCTATGATAGTATTGATAATGGGAACCATCAATATGTTCGTGAATCAACCAAATGCCCAGCTCCCAGAGCACAACTTCTTTGGAAAGGCGATCAGAAACTATGTTCTGCTCCCTGTAGATGTGATTACAAGTAAAAAAATCAAAATGAGTAATCAATCTCAGAGTCTCATCCAGAATATGTCTCAAAGAGAAAGAACAGCATCTAGTGATTCTATTCAACCAATCACAAACAATTTTAGAATCCCCAAATAATTGTAAGGCTTGATAGTTCGTCTCCAAAGCAAATTGTATGAGGTGCTTTGCTGCTGATAACTCCACGAAATTTATGGTGCCTCTTCTAAAGCCCAGGAGCATGCTATATGAGTGATTTGCAGAGATATGTAATATGGCCCCTCCTTCGTACCCTTCCTCCTGAGTGGCACCGTCAAAATATGCCCTCAGAATATGGGGATCAAAAATTTCCGGAGTAATGTTCCTCGGCCACGAGGGAGGGGGGTCATCTGGGATGTGCATAATCAGCCATGAACTTAGTAGCAATGATAGGCCGGCGTGGATGGGTGTTTTGGAAGATAAGGAGATTGTGGGCGATCCAAATTTCCTAGCACTATAGCAAGGGGAGGTTGCATAGCTTGTGGGAGGACACTAAGGAGTACCATAAGTTCCATGCCACATCGATTGTGTCCGCAAACCAGTAACAGGGAGGGGAAGCAGCTGATGTTAACAGAGACCATAGCTTGCGGGCTTCCGAGCAAAAGAGGAATAGGTGATTAACAGATTTGGAATTTCTGTTGCACAGATAACACCAGTGAGGGCCGTGAAAGGTGCATTTCAGTAGGTTATCCCCTGTAGGGATTTTATTGTTCAATATGCACCACATTAGTAGCCTAGTCCTAGGGGGAGCCTTCAGCTTCCATAAATGTTTCCACCATGCCTGAATGATCTGTGGTTTCCTTACTTTCGACAACATCAAGTATCCATCCTTTGGGGTGAATCTGCTCGACTTAGCTAAAGCTCAAATGAGCTCATCTTCTCCTTCTGTTATGCGAATATGAGCTTCTGATAGAGCCTGTGTATAGTCTTCCCAGAGCTGTTGCCATTGAGGGGTAATGTTGAGTTGGAAGGTGGATTTCCAGGCCTGGTATAGAAATGTAGAGTTATTTATGTCTGCAATATGAACAATGTGTGAGATATTGTGTTCCTGGAGGTGCTGAAGTAGTTCAGGTGGCAATTTTTGTGTGTTCCTGCATCCAACCCATGGGTCAATACCAATACAAACATCGAGCCCCGAGTGTATCCTCCAAGTAAGGCCTACTCGAATGGGGTCCAACGCTTTAATGACAGCCTTCCAGATGGTCAAAATCCTGGAAGTGTTTCGTTTTGGTCTTCTGATCCAATCCAAGATTTGTAAGGGGGCAATGTATTTCAATGAAGTCACTCTCGTCCAAAGGCTATCAAATGTGACTAGGTGTCACCCGAACGTTGTAGCCAAAGCAGAGTAAAAATCATCCAATTTTTTTAGACCCCAACCTCCCCATTTTTTTGGTAGATTGAAAGCGTCCCATTTGACCCATGCAAAAATATTTCTGGGCTAGCTTCCCCTCCATAAGAATCTGCAACAAATTACTTGTATTCTGGTTAGAATTCCTCCAGGGATCCAAGCCAGGGACATCTAGTAAATAGTAAGACATCTAGCTCGAGATAAATATTTCAGATACCATATGTAGAGTCTTTTCTCCAACTTAGCGATGAGTCGGGTCCAATCAACAATCTTGTATCCAATGGGCTTTAGCTTATACCCCAAATATTTCAACCCATTAGAAAGACTCAGTTGTGTAAACTGGAAGCGATGCAGGGCAAACTGAATTTCATGTTGAGTGCATGGTGTTGTTGTAAGTGTAGATTTTTTTTCATTGATCAACATGCCCGTAGCTTCTTGAAATAAGGTAAAAGTGGCTCTGATATTGGTGAGGTCTCTAATACTTCCCTTGAGGAAGATCAGAACATCATCCACAAATAGTAGATGTGTGAGTGTGCAATCATCTGTCATTTTGGTACCTTGTAGTCTGCCTCTTTTGTGTTCATCCTTGATGATCTTGCTTAGCCCCTCCATGACCAAGAGAAAAAGTAGCGGCGAAAGAGGACAGCCTTGCCTCAAACCTCTTTCCGAGAGGAAAAATGGAGATGCACTTCCATTGATCAAGACACTAAATGGAATGTTAGTGATGCAACACATGATCCATTTGATGAAATTGAAGGGAAACCTAAGATGGGTTAAAAGCATTCTAATTTATAACCAATTCACTCTGTCAAATGCTTTAGATAAATCAACCTTCAGGGTCATACCTTTGCCTTTTTTGGTGTGTAGAGAGTGTAAAACTTCCTGGGCAGTGCCAATGGCCTCATGAATCTGCCTGCCTTGGAAGAAGGAAAATTGTTTAGGTGAGATGTGATTGTATAGAATGGGTCGCATCCAGTTGGAAATGATTTTGGTGATGATCTTGTACAAGTAGTTACAAAGCGAAATTGGGCGATAATCGTCAAAGGAGGAAGAATTCAGATTTGGGAATAAGAGCGATAAAAGTAGAGGTGATGGTTGCCTCCAAGTGTCCACTAGTTCTGGAATCCCCAATAACATGCAGTAATTCTACACCAATGATGTCGAAGAAAGCTCGGTAGAACTCAATAGTCCAACCATCAGGTCCAGGTCTCTTGTCCTTTTTAAATAGATCAATACCCTCTTCATGCTCCACAAATCATGGGAAATGTTGGGCTACCCTGATGATCTCGACCAAATTAGTGTCCCGGGGTGCACTGTATGCCCTTTTGAAATTAGAGGTGGCTAGAGTGGCCAGTCGAGGAAAAGTATTAGCAATATATCCCTATTCATCCTGTAGATACCATATAGTGTTAATCGCCTTCCTCCCATTGGTGAACTTATGGTAAAATTTGGTATTTGCATCCCCTTCTTGCATCCAAATAGCCCTGCTTCTCAGTCTCCAAACTTCTTCTCTGTCCTTAAGAATTCTACCTCGAGTTGTGTAGAAGGATGTGATCTTCTCCTTATGTTCCTCTGAACTGTATAATCCACCCAGATCATTTTCAAAATTTTCCAACTTGAGTTCGATTTGTCACAATGTGCGATCATCCTGGGTTCTTTTATGATGTGCCTAGTTTTTTGACAATTTCTTCAGCTTTGAGATGTTATTAATGAAGCCAGCTATAAAATTTCCCCTTGCACCAAGTGGATTTTCTTTCCAGTATTCTGTAACCATGCTGATATAAGAGGCTTCCTTGAGCCAGGTGGAGCAGAATTTATATGGTCCCTTGGGTTTTTCTCTTCTTGCATCAATTTCCATGTAAATAGGCAGATGGTTCGAGATCCCCCCTGATCTAACGCATTGTCTGATATGAAGGCCCAAATCTAGAACATTTTCTTTGACTAAGAAGCGATCCAGTCGTCTAGCCAACCCATTCTCTCCTGTCTAATTATTTCTCTAGGTGGCTTGTATCTTGGGAGAGGGAATGTCGAGTAGGTGGTGTAATTCCAGTATGGTAGAGAAGAAATCCGAGAGAGTATCTCTTTGAGTGCAATGACCCAAGACTCTCAGTGTCCTATGGAGAAATTGAGATCGCCTAAAAGAATTAGATGATCAGCAGAAAACAAGGCCAAGCCTAGAAGCGGCTCCAAAAATTCAGGCATGTTTTGACAAGGCCCATATATATTGAAGATTCTAAATTTCATTCCCAGGTCAGCTGAATGAATATCCACGCCAATATGACCAGCCGATCCCCAGCAATTGAGAAGATTGATAGAACGGGAATTATATCCAAAGGCTAGACCTCCAGATCTACTGTGGGCATCTAGTCCAGTGAATTTCCACCCAGGTAGTATATTCTCCAGTGTGCGAGTAATATCAGCCATAGGACCGAGGGTTTCTTATAAAAAGATGAGGTCCAGCAAGTCGGCGTAGATTAACCTATGGAGTGCTAGTTTTTTCTGAGGCCTAGCAAGCCCTCTACAATTGAAGGATAAAATCTTCATGTCGAGGGTTCGGAGGGGGTAACTCTAGCTCTAAGGACCCGAGGAATAGTGGACTGTATACCTAATGCAATTTCATCATCCGCCTGTGATTGTGCAATAGAGAAAGAAGAGGGTCGACCTCGGTAAAGCTTAGGAGTGGGAGGGGAGGGGATAATATCGTGACTGACATGGTCTGACGCTAGTTTCCTAGCCTTTGAACGAGTGTGATATCCAGATGCAGGAGGAGCCTGCGAGAAGGTTGTGGATGTCGAAGAGGGGGTAATCAGTAGTGGGGGGGCTGAATGAGATGGTAGGGCAAGGGGGAGTTATATGACAATCAATATGGGTAGTGGCATCCAAATAAATTACCAAACATGAACCCAAAAGGAAGTCCAAATAATGAAATATCATGAATATTAAAGAAGCAATGCAAGCGTACAGAATGAGTGAAAATCTTACTCGATGTATTGGAATCTTCGGAGGGTGACATGGACTGTTCAAGAGGTGGGGGAGGAGGACGGTGTGGAGGCATGCCTCGCTTCTTCTAGGTGGTTTATGCAGGTGTCGAGGCCAACTCCTCAGTGCCAGGCTGTGCAGATGTTTTCTTAATGGAGGATATTGTTTTATGAGGTTGTTCCCCAGATACTCGAGGTTGTTCCTCCCTTACCGGTTCCTCATGCACTTGTGTGTCCATCTCCAATGGTTCCTAAGAGTCCTCTCTATTTGTCTTCTTGAGCCTCCCACCATTAAGTGGGCAATCCTTGAAGAGATGCCCCACTTTATGGCATCACCTGCATCTGAAGGGGACTCCTTTGTAATCCAATAACTATCTCCTTGTAGCATTCCACCATTGAATGTTTATGTGCTCCAGTAAAACTTCATAGAGGTCTAAATGTACCAAGATTCTAGAAAATGCCATACGCCATGTAGTATGGAAGGAGGCATCATAAGTGAGGTAAGTTCCCATAGCATCCCCAATTTGTCTGAAGACATCTTCCGTCTAGAAACAAAAGGGCAGCCCTGGGAGCCGAACCTAGATTGGTCCAACATCAACCCTTTCCAGCTCGGGATCAAACATTGGTGTCCATTGTCGGAGAAGCACATGGGCTTGGTCTATGTGCCAAACAATAGAGAGGACCCAGTTGGTATGGGCCAAGCAACTGAACCTCAATGAAAACCATCCCTTGGCAAATTTTTGAACCCTAGGGGGTTTCTTCATATGATGGCCCCAAACCTCCATCGTCCATTTCTATAGATGCTCGACACTTTAGTGTCTACCATGAACCCATCCCACAAGAACCTTTTATACTGAGTCCATAGTTTCAATAAGCGGTATGTCTTCTAATAGCTTGAGGAAAGTCTCGCTACTTCGGAGTTGCAGGCACCATTTCCTTTTAGACACCCCTCTGACTCTGCTGCCCAAAACTTCAAAAATCCCAATAGGATGTGTAGACACCCGAGAGGCAGAAACCCTAGCCGCAAATGTGCTCTTCACTGGGATGGAGTCGAAAAAGCCATGGATAGAGCCGATACCAGTAAAATTGCCAAGTGGTGGAGCCACTGAGGCCGAAGGTGTAGATGTGGCAAGTGCCTGTGATGCAGTAGTCAAAGGATGGACAATCGGGGGTTTGTTTATTCTGACCGAAGAGGGATATGGACCAGAGATCGCCCCTAGGGATTTCTCCCCCAGTCGATGAGACGACTCACCCAAGGCCAAAGATTGTAGTAAGGGGGGTTGTGAGATGTACTCTTGGATAGAAGATGTGCCTTCAGGGAGCGAGATGGAGGGTATAAGAGGTCGGGAAAAGGACTGAGCAAAAAAGGGGAGGGCTTCTACTTCCTCAAAGAGTTCATGGTCAAATGAGAAAAAACCCTCCATAGTGGTCCTGGGTTGTGTCCAAATGGACACATCCTCTGAAGGGTCTGCAGAATAATCAAGAAGATCCTCCATAACTGTCAATGCAGCTAGCTGACAGTTGCCTGCAGGTTCAATGCAAGAGAATAGAGAATGTCAGTGAGAGGGACTGAAACCGTCGAAGGGGAAACGTCTAACCAGTTGACAGTGCCTATAAGTTGTTGAGATAATGGTTACGGGAGCCACAGGGAGGTGTAACAGTTAAGGGGGTTGACTGTGGAGGCGTGCTTCTTTCCCTGAAGCCTATGATTGAAAACTGTCTCGCAACCCTAACCCCATCTCCACTCCTCCCATAAATTCCATGTAGCAAAAGGTTTATTCCTAAGTGCTGAGATTTGATTTGGTGATATTATTTCTCTTGTTGCCAAGGTAGCTTCTATTAGATTATTTTTATCTGTTGTTACTACTTTTTATTTTTAAGGTAGAACAAGTGGATGTGAATAAAAAATTTATTCACGGGGATCTGGAAGAAGAAATATACATGAAGAAAATTGAAGGTTTTGCGCTGAAGGGTAAGAAAGAACTAGTATGTAGGTTAAAAAATTGTTTGTATGGGTTAAAACAGTCACCAAGGATGTGGTATCATAATTTGATACATATATACGGGGACTTGGCTTCACTAGAAGCAAAGAAGATCACTGTGTGTATTTTAAATTAATCAGTTACTGTGTTATTTATTTGGTATTGTATGTGGATGATATGTTGTTGATTGCAAATAACAAAGAAATTATTTGGGATTTGAAGACCCAATTTTCCTTCAAATTTGACTTGAAATATCTTGGCGTTGCAAACTAAATTTTGGGCATGGAAATTAAATGAGATCAGACAAAGAGGAATCTTTGGTTAAACCAAATGAAGTATGTCGATACAATACTGCAAAGGTTTAATATGCAAGATAGTAAACTGGTGAAGATTCATATTCATCTAGGTGTAAAGTTATATGCTAAACAGTGTCCCAAGACACAAGAAAAGGAAGAGCACATGTCTTGTGTTCCATATGCAAGTGCAGTCGGTATCTTGATGTATGCAATGGTCTTTACTAGACCAAACACTACACATGCAGTGGGAGTATTGAACAAGTTTATGTAAAAACCAGGGAAGGAGAATTGGATAGTAGTGAAGCAGGTTTTTAGGTATTTGCATGGCACTATTGATTATGGTATGTGCTACCAAGGAAGACCATGCTTGGACAAATTTTTGGACATTCATGGCTTTGTTGATGCAGACTGGGCGCGACATCTAGATTAGAGAAGATATACAAGTGGTTATGTGTTTAACCTATTATGAGGTGCAGTTAGTTGGATGAGTAAGAGACAATTTGTAGTGGCACTTTCAACTATAGAGGCAGAATACATGGCAGCCACTCACTCAAGAAAGGAAGCAGTTTGGTTGCAAAGATTGCGTTCAAGTATGGGGTTAGTACAACAAGCTATAAGGATAGACTATGATAGGAAAAGTGAAATTTTCTTGGCAAAGAACATTGCTTATCATTCCAAGACAAAGAAAATTGATATTCGGTATCACTTTGTGAAGGATATGGTTGAGAACAAAAAAGTGTTGCTAGTAAAGGTGAACATTTTGAAGAATGTTGCAGATGCATTGACGAAGTCTATGAGCACTGAAAGTTTTTCTTGGTGTAGAGAAACAACAGGGATTGCAGGGATGGGCCAATGACTAAGCTCTCTTATAGCCCGCAGCGTGGAAAGAAAAAAAACAACGGGAGAATGTTGGGTTTGTGTTATATTCTTTCCATGACTAGCACCATGTGCGGTTAGAGGGGTGGCGACAGACCCCCCTTCATTGTGTAGGTCACAGTGGGGGGGCCACGGGGGAGGCGGTATGACCCCCCTATCGAGGAATTTGCAGGGGGGCAGTAGTCCCCTGCATGGCGTCTAGGGCAATGCCCCGAGAAAAAAAAATTGCACCCTATATTAGGTGGGCAGACCTACCTATGGTTTTGTGCATAGGTTTTGCACATGGTTTTGCGCGTGATGATTTTATGCCCATGGTATCTTGTAGACCTAGTCAAGGGAACTATGGTTATGTTCTAATCTAAGGTTAATGGATTGGGGTTTATAAATGCCTCGGCATGTATATATATGTGTTGTAACATTGAAAGTAATATAATGAAAAATCAATCTCGTAGTCCCGATTTTTGGATCTAGGGGAAAATATTTGTGTATTTTTGTGTTTCTCACCATTGTATATTTTCTATTTTTAAGAATTCGTTTGTAGGTCATTTCTGTACAGGGTTTAAAACCTACACTAAGTGTGTGATCACAATCAAAGTCTTAACATTTTTCACATAAGCCTCCCTGATCCCACACTTACTCAATTTTTGAAAACTTTCCAGCCAAGAAACCTAGCCTCATCCGACCTTCCTGAATTATGCATTGTGCAGTCTCAGCCCTCTAGCTGTGACCTCGCCTCTTGACACTGTGCAATGTTCATTTCCTTCCACCCAAGATTGTTTCACTACGCATTCCTAGTGCTCAAGCCCAAGCCTTGGCTCTTATAATTGCGCAATCCATCTTCTCAACTTGGCCTCAACTTTGCATTTCACAATCCCTAGCCTCAAGATCAACCCTTGAGCCCCTAATTTATGCAACTACAAAATGGCCGAACCTCTTCTATCTCCCGGAACTGCGCAATGGGCTGATTTAGTGCCCATCCCCTCAACCTGTCACACTAACCTTCAAAATTGCGTAGTTTCCTCCCTCAACCGAGCTTGGACTGCACATTTCACAATCTCAAGGCTCAAGGCTCACCCCTAACTATTTGAATTGCGCAATTGTGTAGTCATTTAGCCCGTCTCCTAGCTTGTCACTTGGTTCTAGCTTAGTTAATGGATCAATATGCACTATCTTAGACTAGGGCTTTTCTCAAACTAATGTATCCTCGTCATGAGTGAATTGTAGATGAAGGTACCTTAACATGTCATGGAAATATGATGAAGAAGGGAAACATGTTGAAAGACTTCTTTGTAGCTGAGTATGCAAGTTGATCAACTAAGAGAAAGCAAAGGGGCATCAGTTAGTGACCACAACTCAAAACTTGAGATCATTGAAGACTCCTTACTATCGAGTCATATAGAGGTGGATAGAAGAACACTCTCAAGCAGACACATAGCAAGGAGCAGAAAGAGTGACTTGAAATTTCCATACCATCAAGAATTCCATGTCAGCAGTGTCATGTCATGAGCTGTCACATACCACACCATGTTGTGGATGATGTAAATTATCTATTCAAAATGTATTGTAGAGTGGAATTCCAAAGGACACATTTAGAATACAAAGAGTCATGTAAAGTTGAAAATTCATAGGAAGTTAAACAGTCATGAGGGTAGATGAAGAGTCATAAGAAAGGTGAAGTATCACATCCTCATTGGTTATATATGCACCCTCATTATATGAGCAAAGGAATTTTCACCTTGGCTCCTCCCGCATAGCATTAGAGAGACAAACCAGTCTTGGAACTTTTACTTAATATCAAAAGCCTTATGTCCAACACGTTATTCATGCATGGATCATGGATATTTGTAAGGCTATGCTATGAATGTTTGTAATTCATGTTTGTTTTCATCTATGCTAAAGTAGTTGAACTATTTTGATTATTTTGGTACTTATCATATTGATAATGTGTTGTAATTGTTATTTATCATTTCCGCATCCTCGTGCACTATTCCCTATATATTAGATAGATCATCCTTGTTACATTGGTTGCAATGATCGTCGCATCACCGTGGACTATTTCGCTTGATGTTGTACATATTGTTATTGTTTATGTGTGTCTCTACTAGGGTGGTACTATTACCTCTCTCTTAGAGGCTCACTTCTCCTCCCCCTCCACAGTAAAATAAATTTGACACATGTATGACTGAAAACTCACTACGCATACCCCCTTGCTTTTCGAAGGCACATTTGCACTCCTCTCTCTTGCTAACAGTTAGATTGAAGGCCTACCTTTAAGACAACTAGAAATTAGGCCATATTACGGAGGGCTCATATCTAAAACGGTGTGAGGTCTAATTGGGACCACATATCAGGGAGTTGAACATTGGCAGGTCCAACACCATCAACATTTCTAGCACTAGGAGGGCAACCAGATTTTATGGCTCATAACGACCAGATCCGGGCATCTTCCCTATCACCCGTAAGTTTGCAAGAGGTATTGGATTGATACCTGGAGTACATAATCTTCCATATTTTCCAAAGAAGAACCAAAATACCCCCATTGGGATAGTGGTATCAACATTTGAATATTTGGTTCTCACCACCCTGGAAGAGTTAGCAGACTTTGAAGAGAACGCAGAAAAACTAGAGCATCCTTCAACCTTCAACAGTGGTGACGATGATAATGTGGTACTCTCGAACGATACTTTTTATGGGTTAGGCAGTGAAGATGAAGAAGAAGAAAACTAATCATATTCTAATGAAGAAGGGGAAAAATAATGACGAAGACATGGCAAACCAAGATTTGGACGCTATTTCTCAGTGCCCACTTGCACTACCGGGTGTTCTACACAAGATTCCAAGACATCTAGAAAATATATTAATGAAGTATGACCCTGGAAAAGCAACAAAAGCAAAGGACCATCTAGACAACTTCTATCTACATCTGCAAATGCAAGAGGTATGTTATGATGATGTTGCATGCAGAATTTTTCCATGCACCTTAGATGGAATAGCAGTTGAATGGTATCATAGTCTTCCTCTGAACTCCATCCAGAATTGGAAGGGGTTTAAGAAGATTCTTCTTTAAAAAATCATTGATGACAAAACCCCCGCCATGTTGTTAAAAGAGCTGGGAAATCTCAAGATGGAGTACAAAGAAAATGTGAAAGATTTCAATCATAGGTTTAATTGTATCTTGAATAGATTTCCGGTAGACATGAAACCTCATGACTCCATCACTATTGATTATTTCACATTTTCCTTACAAACAAGCATTATGTAGTTCGTGAAAAGAACTAAAAAGCCAAATTTGGTTGACAATTTCAAAGAGGCAATTGTAGTTTAAAAATAATTGCATGTGATTGGAGTCATCACAGATGACGAATCAACAAAGGACTCGACACAGGGAAAAGGTCTCAGACCTCCCTAAGCAAGGCCAAGGAAAAAAAAGCAACTGATCTTAATAGATTGACCCGCACTATCAATTCTTTGTCCAATGAGTTGACATAATTGAAATAAAGGTAAAGTGATACCACCATGAGAAACAAGCCTCCCAAGTTCAAATTTCTAAGAAGGACTGCCAACTCCAGCAGTAGTAGCAACCAGTCGGCCAAGTCTACACAAATCTCGAACGTGGTATTGAATGTTGAGAGTATGGGCATGGACCGTACTATTCATTTCAATAATATCATTCAGAAAAGACATTCCCGCAATGGAACCACAACATGAACGCTCTTGTTGCACATTTTATTGATACATTACTTTCTAATGACCAGACTGATCCTGCAGAAGAAAAGGAAGAAATAGTTGCAGCAGAAGAAACTCCAAGCATGGGGCATGCAGTGAACACTTTTAGTTGTGTGCTCGCGACTTAAAAGAGCATTGTCGAAAAGAAGCCACTAAGTGATGGCCCAACCCAGAAGTAGAACAACCGATATAATTTGAAAATCTAAGGGCTGGTCACTCAACAAGAGTTGACGAAGCACAAACTAAAAGAGCATTTGTTAAGGAAGATCATTTTTCCCGTCAACTCAACACAGAAAACTCAAAGTAGGTCTGGAAATGTAGTTACATTGAAAAGTACCTCCGCAAGCAGTAAGAGTAGGTCCATCACTCTGGAAGTAGCAGATAAGAAAAATCTGCCAGACACTTTTTCAATGTCTCCCACACTGAATTATAACATAGTTGAATATATGAAGAAAGCTCGCGTGAATATCTCACTTTTTGAACTAACTAAGATCGTGAGCTAGCGAAAACTGTGTGCCCGTACACTCGAACAATCTTCCTTAGGTAACATTTCTTATTCACATAAGGGATCTGGTACGACCTCTGGTTCTCTCGAGTCTATACTTAATTCTTTAACGTTAGATTGAAAAACACTCTACACTCCATTTCTATTAACGTTTGAAATTTTTAATTATAATGTGGAAATTTTCTTAGTTGATTCTGGTGCATCTGAAAACGTAATGTCTTTATCAATAGAAAATAAAATCAATGCAAAATGGGATAAAATAGATGCACAAATAATTCAACTGGACAGTACTCTTGTCCATGTGATTGGTGAACTCAAAAATTTGCTAATATGCTTATCATTTGACCAATGAGTTCACCAATGTATAAACATAGTAATTGTGGGGTATATTGTTGAGTACAAAATGGTCCAAAAAGTTACATGGGTATTTTGCAACAGACTGGTCACATTTGTAGCTTCTGTAAAAGGAAAGAAACAATCAGATCTGGTTGAACTTAGAGTAGTACATGAAACACACGATAACTCCCTAAGAAGGAGAAAATGAACCAATGGCCTTCACAAATCTCGTATTTGGGAATTTCTTTCTTGAAACTGATCTGGGGTGCTAGCTTATTCATCCATCCCTAGTACCAACTGACACACAATTGGAGTTCCTTCCTAGCCCATCTAGTGAAAATGACAGTTGTACAGTTAGTAGTAGTATTAGTAATAATAGTAGTGTAGCACATAGTTCTTGTACATATGACATTTGGACATTGTAGTTTGATGGTTCCAAAACACAGGAGGGCTCTAGAGCTAGTTACGGTAGAGGAAACATCTTATCTCCATCCGCTTGGAATTTGAGTGCAGAAACAACACCGCCGCATATGAAGCACTCATCTTGGGTTTGCAAAGAGCCATTGACCTCAATGTTGCAATTCTCAAAGGACTAGGTGACTCAGAAATTTTCATACGGTAGGTATGTGATACTATAAATTGTTTGCCACCTCATCTAAAGAGTTATGAACAAGAGGTATGGTGTTTGATTTTTCATTTCCAAGTGTTCAATATTATTTATGTTCCTATATTACGCACTGTAGTTATGTATGCATTGGAAAATGATGATGCTAGGTTGTCACCCTTAGGGATAGTTTTTCTGTAAAGATTCTTTATAAACCATCTATCCTTGGAAACATCACTAACTTATGTGTTTTCAATGATGACGAGCAAATACTTCACTTCGTGGAAAACGTTGACGTATTCAAGGATGCAGTTATCGACAAAGACGAGCACGAGAAAGCGTTGCAAGATGCAATTTGCGCAACAAAAGAGAACCCCATGCCAAAAGGCATGGTATCATTTGAAAAGTTGTATGACTTGTACAACTACTTTCGAGGGCCAATCAATGTGAAAACCCATAGTTCGACACTGTCGCACGAGCAAATAAATATTGGGACAAGAAAAAAGATTTGAAATTTGTTAATATTTATACTTATTTCTCACCACAGGAGTGACAATATTTCACCCACCTATTCAAGCAGTATTGAGATGTATTCGCATGGGCATACGATGAGCTCAAAACTTATGACACGCGAATAATCTAGCATGTGATTCCAATCAAAGAAAGGTCCAAGTAATTTCAACAAAATTTGTGGAAGGTACATCCAAAACTTGAGCCATTGATTCAAAAGGAGTTGAGGAAATTGGTTGATGCTCGGATCATATATAAAGTGCAACATTCTACTTGGGTATCGAACATGGTCTCGGTGAGGAAAAGTTTCAAGGAAATCTACTTGCGCATTGATTTGCACAACCTAAATTGTGCCTCTGACAAGGATAATTACCTCGTGTCATCCATGGAACAGATACCGCAAACAGTATCGGGGTTAGATATGTTTTCTTTGTTGGATGGATATTTTGGTTATAATCAGGTTCTAGTCTCAAAACCCGACAAACTAAAGACAACATTTCACACGAAGTGGGGTATGTTTGCATTTAAAAGAATGACATTTCTATTGATCAACTTCAGTGCAACATTTCAACATGTCATGGACATCGTATTCCATAGTGGTCTATTTCGATGATGTCACTGTATTTTCCAAGAAGAGATCCAACCACATATGCCACCTGAAGAAAATTTCCGAGCGATGTCACAAATATGTGATATCCCTTAATCCCAAAAAGAGAACTTTTGCAGTGTCTGAGCGTAATCTCTTGGGCCATATTATTGGAAAGAGTGGGATTAAAGTAGACCCGAAAAGGGTTAAATCCATCATGTTGATTCCCTTCCTAGTGAACAAGAAATCCATCTAATCCTTCCTCGGGAAGATCAATTTCCTCCACAAGTTTATCTTTGATTATGCTCAGATTGTTAAATGCATATAGGATATGGTTAAGAAGGACACGACATACAAATGGGATAAAATGAAAAAGGACAGGTTCTCCTGTATTAACCAAACCATTGCAGAATCAACCTCTTTGTATATCCTATATTTCAGCAAATATTTCCTGCTTTACACCTTTCACTTTTGATACTTCTCTTGTCGCGTTACCTACTCAGAAGGATGATCAAAATAATGAGTGGTTGATATCTTTCATGAGTGTCAGCCTTCAGGGACTTGAACTCAAATATCCCACCATTGATAAGCATGCATATGTAGTTTATAAGGCGGTGAAACATTTTCGGCCCTATCTCTTGAAAAATTGTTGCATCATCTTTGTTCTGCACCCAGCAGTCAGATCATTGTTAGTTCAGCAAGAGTTAAATGAGAGAAGAGAAAAATGGATGATCGGTTTAAAAGAGTATGATCTGGAGTTCAAACAAGTTCACACAATCAAGGGCCACGGCCTTTTTCAACTAGTAGCAGAAGCAGTATATGTGAAAGAAGAATATTTGTCTGGTTAGGAACATGAAATCGAAATGTACAATGTTGAGAAAGCTTCCCCCACTACCATTGCAAACTCTTGGTACACAGATGTGCACCAATACCTTGAGCACAACAGTGTGCCCTCCCATTTATCTGCATGGTAGAAGAGGGAACTCAGACTTAAATCATTATCTTATCAATTGGTGCATGGGGTATTTTTCAGGAAGCACCATAATGGAGTGGTGCTCAAGTGCTTAGAAGTGCATGATTCGGAGAAATTATTGCATTATCTTGATGATGGACCAGCCGAGAAACACTTCGTAGGTAACACAACTGTGCACAAGGTTATGCAGGTCGATTTCTATTGGACCACATTATTCCAATATGCTCATGCCTATGTCCGCAAGTGTCTGGTCTGTAAAAGGTGTGCAGGCTGAGTAAAGAGGTCATTCGCACCATTGTAGCCTATTGCAGTGGAAGAACCATTTTAGCAATGGGGCTTAGATGTCACCAAAGAAATATATCCACATTCATCGAAGCAACACTACTACATCCTCACGACTACAAACTATTTCACACAGTGGACAGAAGTAGTTTTTCTTAAGTAAGTGAATGATTAGAAATTCATCCACTTCCTTAAGAAGAATATCATTTCCAGGTTCGACATTCCGACTGCACTTGTTTTCAATAATGCAACATATTTTTCATCATTAAAATTATATGACTTTGAATTAGAAAATGGAATTGTATTGAAACATTCAGCTAACTACTATCCACAGGGAAATGGTCTTGTTGAGTCCAAAAATAAGAAACGTATATGCATCATCAAGAAGAACATCTTCTTTGAACAAAGGAACTAGCACTTCGCTTTGGTAAATTTCATATGGGCTGGCCGAGTAATGCAAAAACCCTATATGAACATGTCCCCTTACTTCCTGATGTATGGAAAAGAATTCATCCTTCCCCCTAACATTTACTTTCATGCTCTCCAGATTTCACAAGAATCCCACGGAAAACCTTGTTTATTGGTTCAGCATAGGATAGACACCCTTCACAAGCTACAGGAAGAAATATTGAAAACAAAAGAAAAAAATTCCCTTCATAAGAGTTGTATCAAGAGGTGGTTTGACAAGAAGTTTGCATGGAAGGATAACTTTAGTGTGGGTGACTTAGTATTAAAGTGGTATAAATCCCATGAGGACATAGGCAAACACATCAAGTTTCAATCCATGTGGATTGAACAATTCACTATTCATGAAAAACTTGGCCAACACACATATCATTTACAATCACTATATGGGAAGGTTGACTCTCTTCCTGTCAATGGCCAAGATTTAAAACATTATTTCCAATGATGATCTGGGGCCATGCCCTACACTATCTACATAGTCTTTTCTTGATTGCTTGATTTTTCTTTTTGTTTTCATCATGTAAATAAATTTTGTATGTCCATGTGCTTTATGGTTTCTTTGTGTGTAGTTGAATTAAAAGAGAATCTCGTGACACTTCAACATTTGGCTAACCTTCAGTGTGTCTTCCTTGTGTTGGTTATATATTTTGCTCGACAAAGTTCCGATGGAAAATACGATCTGTCCATAAGGAGAGTTTTGGTTAAACCATGAAATTGTGTCTATTCAAGAAACTTTATGCTCGCACTTGGTTCTTATGCCCAGTGTTTTCACACTTATCCAATTAGTAGAAGAGGAGAAGGGGAAAAAATTTAAACAAGCAAACCTAAATCAGAGCTATTTGTGGATTCCTTAAAGGAACAACCTCTCCTACTCGCAATAAGTCAGGATCCTTCTTCCACCTATAAAATGAATAAGTTTCAATGCACAAACCTATAAACTAAATAAATAAATGTGAAAGAAGAGAAAGGCTTCCTGCGTAGAGGGTTGAAGCAAGCAACTCCATCGAGGTACTAACCAAACTCGCTGGCAGTAGAGAATTTTTTATCTTCCTATAGTGACTCTATTGGGGTATTTTCCAGCTCTGCTAGCAGCAGAGTAGCACTAGAGATGAAAAACCATACTCTAAAAATATTAAGCTCATGAACTTCACTACCCTTCCCAACTCGAAACATTGTGATATTGTTGAATCTTATGTTGTTTTCAATGTAGAAAGGTATAAAGGGGACCATGTTTATTCACGTGATAAGTGGGGAGGCCAAAATAATCTACATGATGAATCAATACTCCCCGAAGAGCCAAGACCCTACACGAAAGATTTAACCAAGGCAGAGAAGTTGGAATTCTACTAGTGTGTCGCCAAGTGTGGTTGTTGCTACAACACCCTCCAAAATTTTGGCCTACACTTAATTTTGGAGACTTCCTTATTATTGTATATTTTCATCGCAAACATTGAAACTCATTCCATGTGTTTTCTTAAAGTATTTTTGTCCCTTTTGCGAGATAGGAAAAAATGTCGTATTTTCGCATGTTAGTTTTCACACAATGTGAATAAGCATGTTTTGGTGGTTTCAAGGGGTCATCATTGTGTAAATTAGTTGTTATAACCTTGTAAATATTTGTTGCACTCATTTCTAAATTTTTAAGCATTGTTGCACAAGTGTCGTCACGGTCATCACAAAGTATCTCTTTCGTGTCACACTTGTTGTAAGAGGTCATAAAGTTGTCACAATGAAGGAAGTCTTTTGTTCACTTGTCCTAGATGATCTATGTTGTTGTGTCATCAATTATTCTAAGTGTGTGATCATAGTCATAGTATTAACATTTTTCACGTCGACCTCCTTGATCTTGCACTTAGTCAATTTCTTAAAACTTTCCGACCAAGAAACCTAGCCTCATTTGGCATTCCTGAACTATGCATTGCGCAGTCTCAACCCTCTAGTTGTGACCTTTCCTCTTGAAACTACACAATGCATAGTTCCTGCCTCCCAGGATTGTTGCACTGAATAGTCCCAGTGCGCCCAAGCCTTGGCTACCAGAATTGCACAATCCATCTTCCCAACCTAGCCTCAACTGCATGTTGCATAATCCCTAGCCTCAAGCTCAACCATTCAGCCCATGATTTGCACAATTGCAAAATGGCCCAGCCTCCTTTGTCTCCTAGAACAGCGCAATGGGCTAATTTAGTGTCCATCCCCTTAGCCTATCACACTGACCTTCAAAATTGTGTAGTTTCCTCCCTCCTCCCAGCCTGGACTACACATTACGTAGTACCAAAGCTCAAGGATCACCCCTAACTACTTGAATTTCACAATTTCATAGTCACTAAGCCCCTCTCCCAGCTTGTCACCCGATTTGGCTTAGTCAATGGATCAATATGCTCTATTTTAGATTACGGGTTTTGTTGGATTGATGTCATCTCGTCATGAGTGAATTGAAAATGTAGGTACCTTATCATGTCATGGAAAGATGACGAAGCATGAGACATGCTAAAATACCTCTTTGTGGCTAAGTATGCAAGTTGATCAAATGAAAGAAAGCAAAAGGGAACTAGTTTGTGACCACAACTCAAGACTTGACATCATTGAATATTCCTTACTATCAATTCATACAAAATTGGATAGAACGACACTCTCAAGAAGACACATAGCAAGGAGCAGCAAGAGTGGCTTGACATTTCCATGTCATCAAGAATTTCATGTCAGCATTGCCATGTCATGTCATGTCATGAGTTTTCACATGCCACACCATGTTGTGGATGATGTAAATTATCTATTCAAAATGTATTATAGAGTGGAAGTCCAAAGGACACATTCAGAATACGAGCCATGTAAAGTTGAAAATTCATAGGAAGTCAAACAATCATGACAATAGATGAAGAGTCACAAGGAAGGTGAAGCATCACCTCCACATTGGTTATATATACACCCTCATTGTATGAGAAAAGGACTTTTCACCTTGGCTCCTCCCACATAGACTTAAAGAGACAAACCAGTTCTTTTGAGGAGAAAGGAGTGGCTCCAATGCTCCACTATTGGAGCTAGTGGTGTTCATTGTATACATGTGTCTTGGAACTTTTACTTAATATTATAAGCCTTATGGCTAACATGTTCTTCATGCATGGATTATGGATATTTGTAAGATTGTTCTGTGAATGTTTGTAATTCATGTTTGCTTTCATCAGTGCTAAAGTAGTTGAACTATTTTGGTACTTAGCATATTGATAATGTTCTGTAATTTTTATTATCGTTGTCACATCCTCATGGACTATTCTGCTAGATATTAGACAGATCATCCTTCTTACATTGGTTGCAATGACCGTCGCATCTTTGTGGACTATTCTTCTTGATGTTGTATGGATTGTTCTTATTTATGTGTCTCTACTATGGTGGTAATATTACCTCTCTCCTAGAGGATTACTTCTCCTCCCCCTCCACAGTAAAATAATTTTGACACACATACGACCAAACACTCACCAAGCACATCCCCTTGTTTTTCGATGGCACATTTTCACTCCTCTATCTTTCTAACAGATAGATCCAAGGCATATTTTTAAGACAGCCAAGAACTGAGCCATATTCTAGATGGGGCTCCTATCCCAAACAGTCTGAGGTTTAATTGGGACTCCATATCAGGGATACCCCTTGAATTTTGGTGGGTCTAGCACCATCAACACCACTCAAAACATTTGAAAGGAAGCTTACCTTTGAACTTGGTGATTTCTCTCTTGATCTTTCAAACAAACTTGGCTTCTTCTTCATTAGAATTTGAATTTCCTCAATCCTTTTTCTGTTTCTCTTCTTTTGCTTCCTTGAAAGCCACTCCTTGACTCTTAAATTGTCTTCTATGATTTTCAACTCATGTGTGTAAAGAGTTCCGTGGAGTTGATTTATTCTCATTTTATCAACTTATGTTAGTTCTTCAAGGGCAAAGACTTTATGTTTGAATCTTAATGGGAGTGATCTCAATATTTTTCGAACAACTTAATGATCCAGGTGGATGTTGGTGGCCACCCACCTATCCCATTTGGACCCCCACGACTGTCTCTTTTAGTTTTTCAGTTTCCTTAATTATAGCATAGTTTACTATTTTTAGCAGTTTTTCGGGTCCTAAACTTCCGAAGCCGTTTTGCGGCCCTAAACGACGTTTTTTGGGAAATCTACTGCCAGCAATTTTTCTATCAAAAAATCATCTTTTCTGTCGTATTCCTCAGAGATATCTTTCCAACGGGCTATCATGCGCGTCAAATGGAGATAATACGACCAATTCGCAACGCCGGGAAGTTGATGTACCAACTTACCTAAAAACGGGGCCCACAATTTGGCGTTTCATCTTCTAGGGTTAGGTTTCGGAATATGAAGGTTTTTCCATTGTTTCTCACCAATAAATAGGCCTTCGAGCCTCATTGTAACACATTTCAGAACAGTTCAGAGGCATGTAGCCACCACATCTCTTCTCAGAGATAAGCTACCATCGCCCTAGTTGGTTTATTTCCACTTCTGTTTGTAAGCATATTTCAGTATTTTACAATAATGAAATGAAGTATTATTTCCGTTGCATATATGTCTTTATGGTTATCTCTGTATTTTATTGCATTCCTGTTTAAATCCGGATCACCTAACTATCATATACATCTACGCTAAGACCTAAAATGGGTTTAACTATGTTGTCTACATTTTGGAAATATAAAAGCAATGTTATCATCATCTTTCATATTCAAACTTTAAAATTGTCATTTAAGAACTTGTAATCAAACTTCTTTAACTTTAATGTCACCTTCATAATAAATCCAAAGATTATTCCATACCTCATGAATTGACTTTCACTGCATCACCTTGAAGAATTATTACTTTGTTAAGCTACTTAGGATAGAATGCTTCACTTGTGCATTATGTCTGTAAATTGTCTTCTCTGCAGCATATGTTGGAATAGCATTAGGGACTTTATATCCCATGCTCACAATTTCCCAAACTTCTACTTCCAAATAGATTAGATATGACTGCATCCTTATCTTCCAAAATGCATAATTGGTTCCATCAAACATGGGGGGATTCCCTACTACTCTGGTAGTGGTCAAATTTTCATGATCTTAAACCTTACAGTAATCAGTTGTTCCTAAAGGAACCTAGCTTTGATCCCACTTGTTTGCCCAAAAGTCACGCTGATAGGAGGGGGCGAATCAATGTGAGGACAACTCCACAGTTTCACAATCTCAATTAATCATTCATTCATTTAGCAGTGTTCTAAACATTATATTATTATGCCTCATCATATAAGAAATGTAACAAGAAACCATCAATTAAAACAAGAATCCATCACATCACAAGAAGACACAAAATTTTTAGGTGGAAACCTAAATGGGAGAAAACCACCAACTCTTCTTTTTCTTAGTCTTCAATTTCTTTACATCAATTTGTAGGACCCAACCTACAGGAGTCGACCTCCCCCTAAATATGCAAGTTTCCACTTGTGGTAGGCTACAACCTGATTGAGGCACCAACCTCAAAGATGCAAGTAGCTACTCATAGTACACTCCAACCTGATTGAGGCACCAACCTCAAAGATGCAATTAGCTACTCACAATACGCTCTAACTTGATTGAGACACCAATCTCGAGAATGAGTATACTCCAACCTACTCTATGTTCCAGCTACTAGAGCCTCTAACCTTATTAATTCTTTAACCTCCATAATGATTAGGCTCCAACCTTCTCTAGGATACAACCTCCTTCCTTTTTTTATTGTGGACATATATTTCGTCATATTTTCAAACTAGATCCATGATCATAATATATCATTAAATAATTGGCAATCAATACACACCAAAACTTACACTATCTCTCCCACTGCAATAATCATTGTCTTTGTCACACAACCTACAACCACTATATTGTCATACAACTTGAAACCATTGCAATATGCCCTATGATCATCATCTCAACTATAGATATTTTCATAAAACTCATGTGAATCTCTATTACTAGTTATCATATTGTTTTCCCAAACTCTGCTCCAACCAGAACTGCAATCTGGTCACTCAACACTTCCTTGAAACTTATTAACTTCACGTATCTAAAACACCTGCGACAAACTTATGTATTTTCCAAACACATATATGACGTACTGATCAAAAAACATGAGTCAAAACATTGGCAAACATCTCTATATGCATCTGTCTCTAAGTCCTGATCATCCAACTTCTTCTAAATTTCAATTTGGATCAATAATGACTTCAATAACCAAAGAATACCATAATAAACCATATATAAAATTAAACATTCAAGAAAGGCATGTTTCTGGGTTCCTTTTAAATATGACCATTGGATTACGACTCAGGTCACTAGAAGTTGCAAACAGTGCTACAAAATGGGTGAATATGTTAAAATATTAAACCAACCTATTTGTGTTGTAGGTTGAACTCGCCACCTCCCACACACTATACCAATGACTTACCAATTATGTTCCTAGTGTGCCTTGGTACAGTAGGATATTCTTGTTTATTTATTGTGGATTCGTTATGATCAATGATGCCCCATTGACTCTCTTACCCTTCATGGGTCTGGCACATGGTTATACAATTCTCATATTATTTGGTGGCGACAGTACTCGACTTTGTTAATGGATCAGTACTTAGCCTTAGGGTTCAAAAAAGCATACGCTAATCAGCCCCATTCACGGTGGCATACAATACTTGGGATTCATCCACGGTGGCAATAAAACCTAATCTCATCCTCATCCATAGTGGCAATAAAATCTGATCTCATCCTCATCCACAGTGGAAATAAAACTTGATCTCATCCTCATCCACAATAGCTACTATATATGGCCTCGTTCATGGTGACATATGATACATGGCCTCGACCTCACCCATGTTGGCTACTATATGTGGCCTTGTTCACAGGGACATATGATACATGGCCTTGACCTCGCCCATAGTGGCTACAAAAATTTGTATCTTCCTCATCAATGTGGCTAAAATATATGTCCTTGTCTTCTCCCTTATCCACGATGGCTACGATACGTGGCCTTAGCTTTTCCCTTACCCACAACGGCTACAATACATGGCCTTGGCTTCGTCTACAGTGGCTAGAGTACTTTATTTTATGGGTTACAATTGGATAAAATGGTGGGTATAGTACTTTGGATTCGGCTACAATACTCTATTACAGTGGCATGTAATACAGTGACTCAACGTAAAATTCCCAGGGCCATGATGGCCTTCCTCCTTCAATACAACAAAACAATGCCAATAGGAGCTACAATCTGCTACCATATTGGTGGTTTGGTCATTTTCCATCCAAACCAAACCAATCTTATAAAAAAAAAAGTCTCGCATATAAACCAAGTTGGAGGAATTGAACTAGAACAAACCATAGTAGCTTTGATTTAGACAAAATAGTTCCAACTATACACTGCTCACACCAAACCTCAGATGATATGATACATTTTGAATTCCAAAGTATATCTCTTCAAGTTGGTTGTGACACCATATTTATAGTGTTCGTATTATGAAGGGTTGACCAATATCATTCCGGGGAATTAGGAATTTAATATATTTAAATGACCAGGTCGATGTTCCATGCAATCGATTCAAACGACCATGACCTTAAGGTCTCTAAACAATCTATCAATGATGCCATTATAACATCATAATGCTCACGTGGTACCCTTTGAGTGGGCCAAGTTTCATCTAATTATGTGCCTATTGGACAACTCAAAATGCCATATTTTCCTGCCACGTGCAGCCTTTGATGGCTCCAAAATGGTGAGATAATTCCATCCTTATATGTATGCACGGTGCCATGTGTTGATCATTAATAATCTCACGTCACTATCCATTAAATTGCTACCATGGGTCATCAATTTGTTGGTCCAGTGGGGCTTTAAACCTCGATCATCTTTCTAACCATCTGGTGATTGATCTTCCGCTACAATGGTGGATCCACTCGCAATTTGCACGATGTTTAACAAATTAATATTTTGGGTTTTGGACCTATAGTTTGGCCTTTTTATTTTTGCCCCAACAAGTATTGATTTTCAATAGGCCATAACTTCTCATCCGAGAGGACTTTTTTTTAGCAAAATATATCGTTGGAAATTATCGATAATCACTATGTATCCATTTTATTTGTAATATCTTTTGAACATAGTAACTTCATCAAAAACTCAAATAACATTAGGCATAATTATCCTCATGTAATGAGACCTTGTGAAAGGTCAAGTTGTCATGTTGTTTTACTAAGAGTCTTGTTGCTTCTTTGATCATTAAGGATGGTCCTGCTATTATTGTCCACACATCCCCTTTTACATCAATAACATCTTGTTGTCATCAATGACAACACTATGTGCAACAAATCACTTGGAAAGTCTCATCTACTACTTATAGGTTTTATCTCCCAATCAAATATACCATCTCATTATTAACATTACTAGATTTGGGTGTAATAAAACCCTCAGCTACTGCGGAGAACCTAGGATCAAGCTTGACCTAGCGTTGTGCTGCCGGCTGAGCGAGCTGAGTTCTCGGCCTTGCGGCCGCCTGAGGGCTCCCGAGTGGTGCAGACAGAGCCTCTCTACAGGCTTCTGCCATCCGCGTGTAGTGTTGAGCCCCTGCATCGAGCTGAATCTTCAGCCCTGCTGAGGTTTTTCGTGTGGAGTGGCCAGATCATCTCGACTATGCCCGGAGGGATCAGAGGGAGTTCAACGAGCTGAGATCTCCCTCATGGAGACTTCTACACCCTCCCCAGCTGAAGCAGAGGCCTTCTCAAATCTGCTGAACTTGCTGCCTAAAAAGAAAACCACAGAGGCGTTGAAATTTGTGAAACGACTTGATGATATCCCGGAGATTTCGCTTCCGCCTGAGAAACCGATCCAGGTTGCTCTTTCTTTGTCTGAATGTGGCTTAGTGGGACAGTTCACCGGCCTCTGGCCCTCCCCCAAATCCACTGAAAGCTGGGTCTCTCAGAACTGGGCGCCTCTGATATCGGGCAAAGTCACCTCTTACTTTCTGGGGAAGGGTTTCTTCCTATTCGAATTTTCAGAAAAGGAAGATAAGGATATGATCTTTCGAAATGGACCCTACTTCATGGGTCCTGAAGGTCTGTATCTCAATAAGTGGACGCCAGACTTTGATCCAACAGTCGACGTGCCCTCTGTCGTGCCTATGTGGGTTAGATTGCCTAACCTGCCAATGCATTGTTGGAACTGGGAATCCCTCAAGCATATCGGAAATGCTCTGGGTAAATTTATTGACCGAGCTAACAACAAAGACCAATACGATTGTGCAAGAATCTGTGTTGAAGTCGACGTTGAGGTTGGCCTGCCAGAGGCAATAAAGATCAGAGTTGGCAGTTGGACGAATCTCCAAAAGCTATATTACGAACAGCTTCCGTTCAAATGCAGGAAGTGCCAGGTCTATGGCCACTTCGCCAGAGGATGTCCAAAAAACGCTGAAACAGAGAAAGACAAAGAGGACGGGTGGATGCAGGTTAGAAGGACAAAAAACCAAGCCCCAAAAACAGGAAACGCAAATGGGAAAGCAAACCAAATTGGGTCTCAAAAGTCACATAGGGAAGAGCAAGGAAATAAATTTATACAACTCAGCTCAGCATCAGAGGAAGGCCATGAGGTAGAGACACAAAAAGAAGAATCGGCTCAAAAAGAGCCCCCTCAAGATCCAAAACAAACAGGTAGTAAAACAGACCGAATGGAAGATACTCCCTCAGAAGAGGCTGAGGAAGTGCAAGGTTCAGAGGATTCAGAAGAAGAAGGAGAGATAGGAGAAACACAAACCTCGGCTAGAAGATCGTTGAGGGGCAGAAAATCAACCTGTGAGAAAAGAGAGCAGGAGACATACAAAGACAAACTACAAGGAAGTCAACCCACTCTCGAGAAACTTCTGGCTAAGACTCCGAAGATGAACAGAAATCTGCCCCAGAGCTCTAAAGGAGCTCTTCACTCCAAAAATAAATAATGAGAATCGTTTCCTGGAATTGTAGGGGTATCGGGAGCAAAACCAAGGAAGAAGCATTAAAAAGTTTGATAAGATCCCGATATCCAGACATACTCTTCATCCAGGAAACAAAAATGGAGGACAAGGCTTTCCTTCATATAGGCAGAAATCTTTGGAAAAAAAGTGAAGGGCAAGCAGCCTCAGCCAGAGGTGCCTCAGGAGGTCTGGGTACCCTCTGGAACCCAAGCAAGTTCACAAGGGTGAAAGAGATCACCAATACCCACTTGTTGTTCTCAAAACTAAAACATGTGGATACAGATGAGAGTCTTTGTCTCTTCAATGTGTATATCCTGGTCATTGCAGGAGAAAAAAAGAATTGCTGGGATTCTATCAGAGAGCTGGCGGAAACTGAAGATCTAGCAAATATTATCATCGCGGGAGATCTTAATCTTACACTTTCTATGGCTGAGAAACGTGGTGGGAGCATAGTAAGGGATCCAGCGCGAGAGTGGGCTGAAGATCTACTCCAGGACTGGGACTTGATCGACATCAAACCTTCGTCGGGCAAGTATACCTGGTCCAATAAAAGGCTTGGTCCAGGCCACATCGCTGCAAGGTTAGATCGATTTCTTGTTCAAAGCTCTTTTTTACTTCTTGGTCTAGATACTAGAATGCATATTCTGCCATGCAGCGTCTCTGGCCACAAGCCCATTAAGCTAAATCTTTCGGCTCATTGGGATAAAGGCCCCACTCCTTTTAAATTCAATTCTCTATGGATCAAGGAGCAATCCTTCTTGCAATTAGTACAGGATATGTGGAAGCTACCAGTGAACGGCTCTCCATTCTTTGTGTGGGAGGAAAAACTCAGGAGAGTGAAGTCAGCTCTTAAGGTTTGGGCAAAATCTCTCCCAAACCCTACAGCGAAAAGAAAGAAGTTACAAGAGCAGCTAGAAACCCACCAGCTTAAATCAGAAAATGAGGAGATCACAAAAGAAATTCTCGAAACAGAAGCAGATATCCAGCAAAAGTTGCTTAAAGCAAGCCTGGCTGAGGAAGAATATTGGAGGACCAAATCTCGCAGGCTATGGCTCAAGGCAGGTGACAGAAATACATATTTTTTTCATAAACAAGCTCAAGCACGTAAAAACGCCAACAGCATCACCGAAATCAGGGAAGAGAACTCTATTCATATAGACACTCAAATCATAAAGACTGTGGCCTTTCAGCACTTTAAAAAGCTTTATAGCGAAAAAGAGGAACAAGATCAAATCATATCAACTGTAAACGAGGTTCCCAAGCAGATATCTAACAAAAAGAATCAGTTCTTGGAAGCAGAAGTTACAAACAATGAAATTAAAGCCGCCCTCTTCTCTATGGAGCCGGACAAGGCTCCAGGCCCTGATGGCTTTACAGCCAGATTCTTACAGCACTGTTGGCAAATTATCGAAAAATACTTGTGTAGGATGGTACGGAAGTCACAAAACTGTCAAAAGATAGGGGGAAGCACTAATTCGGCCTTCTTGGCCCTTATCCCCAAGGAAAGAGGTACAAATTCCTTCTCCAGATTCCGCCCTATTTCACTTTGCAATATCGGCTATAAGCTGATAACAAAAGTGATTGCGAACAGGTTGAAAACAATTCTCCCGGACATCATCCCAGAGAACCAGGGGGGTTTCATTCAAGGAAGACAGATAGCAGACAACTATATCTTGGTTCAAGAAGCAATCCACTCAAGTTTTGCCCGGAAGGAGAAAGGAATGGTAATCAAACTTGATCTTGAAAGCGCCTTTGATAGGGTTAGACACAGATTCTTGCTGGAGGTTCTTCATAAATTTGGGTTTGGGCATAAGTTCATCAACTGGATCAAGGCTTGTATAAGCGAGCCATGGATCGCCCCTCTGGTAAATGGGAGAGCCACGGACTTCTTCAAAGCCTCAAGAGGGCTGAGGCAAGGGTGTCCCCTCTCCCCCTTGCTCTTTGTCCTCCAAGCATTAGTATTAAGCTTCCTCCTAAACAGAAAGCAGTCAGAGCAAGAAATAATGGGAATAAGCATTGCAAGAGGAGTTAAAAGTATAAATCATGCGTTGTTTGCTGATGACTCTCTATTGCTGGGAGCCGCTTTAGTGGTTTTGGCAAACAGATTTAAAGAGGTAGTGGAAGAGTACTGCGTAGACTCAGGAAGCAAGCTCAACAAAGGCAAATGCCAAGTTTACTGTTGGAACACCTCTGCCAAATTTGACCCAAGCTATCTCTAATTGCCTTGGTTTTACAGCCTCCGCCGCTTGGACTTCATTCAAATATCTGGGGCTCCCTGTCTTCCAAAAAAGGATCCTCAACAGAGATTGGATGCCGCTGTTGGAAAGATTCAAGCTAAAAATTCAGTCCTGGGGACATAATTGGCTCAATTTAGCAGGTAAGACAGTATTGATTAAGTCTGTTTTGAATAGCCTGCCCATCTTCCAAGCTACAGTCATGATGGAGCCCAAGGGCATAATGATGAAGATGGAGGAGCACATTAAAAAAAAATTCTGGAAAGGGGGCAAAGGCAACGAGAGAAAAATACCTTTACTAAGTTGGAATATGATCTTGTTGCCTAGATCAGAAGGCGGCTTAAATATCAAAAATATCAACATTCAAAGCACAGTGATGGGTGCCAAATTGGTTTGGAGGATTATCGCTCCAAAACCGGGTTGGGCACAACGGGCCTTGTGGAAAAAATACTATGGAGGGCAGAGAATGTGCTGCCTGAGCAATTCAAAGGGAATAGCTGGTATGCCGATTCACAAACATTGTGTTAACTCCGCAGCTCTGATTAAGCAGCACGCGCATTGGATACCAGGGAACGGACAACGTATCCATATCTGGGAAGATAGCATCATGGGAAGCGATCCATTAGCAGAAGACCACTCTTTAGACACACTGAGAGAATGGATGTACTCAGAAAACATCAAAACGTAGTGGGACCTGTCCCTCTGGGACAATGGAGATTGGTGGCGGTGGAAGCATCTGGAGGTGCCTGCGAACCTCGCCCACGACTATGCCGCTCTCCTTGCTCATCTGAAAGGCAATGCTTCGTTGAACATAAGGAAAACAGATACCAGAGGCTGGGGATCTATCCCTGGCAATTACTCTGTTTCTAAGGGATATGCCCAGCTCACTCGAATTCCCAGCGCTCCGCTTGATCCGAGGCCATGGCAGGGGATCTGGTCTTCAGAAACGCTGCCTAAAGTAGATACCTTCTGCTGGCTGCTATGCCACCACAGAATCCTGACAGAAGACAGACTCAAGAAAATTGGGTACGCAAGGCCATCATGTTGTTCTTTGTGTGAGGACCAGGAGGAAAACGCGCCTCACATGATGTTATCCTGCAAGTTCGTTGCATACGTGTGGAAGGAGGCCTTAGAGCCATGGAACATGAACTTTGGACCATTCAACCACTGTGCTGATCTTTTTTCTAATTGGAAACGAATTTATCCAGGAGGCGCTGTCTAGAATTCACAAATCAGAGATGCATGGCACGCCCTGCCCAAGCTAATCTGCTGGAATATCTGGTTAGAAAGAAACCAAAGGACTTTCATGAATAAGAAAAGTGTTCCTAAACTAGTCTGGGTTAAAATTAAAAGCCATCTTAAAGAATGTGTGGGAGATCAGATAAGTTTAAAGGACCTCACGGAACAAGAAATAGCCTGGGGTGCCTCCCTGGATCTTCACTTCTTAGACACTGCAAAGAATCCCCCACCTCCATTGAAGTCTTGGCAAATCCGACTAAATGATTTAGAGTTTGCCTAATTCTGCAGCAAAAATGCGATGAAAACACTCTTCTTTGACGGTGCAGCTAAAGGAAATCCTGGCAGAGCTGGAGCTGGTGGGGTTATTAAAAGTGCAGAAGGCATAACGGAGGCTAGTTATGCTTGGGGAGTGGGCGTCAACACCAGTATTCAAGCTGAAGCGCTTGCTCTTCTTCAGGGTCTCAAGGTGCTTAAGAAATTGGGAATCAGAGAGGTAGTGGTTTTTGGGGATTCTCAGATAATTATAAACGCCATGGTGGAAAATTCACCTCCCTCTAACTTAAGACTATCTAGAGTGTTGAGTAGAATCAACTCTCTTAGACCCACCTTCCATAAGCTGGAATTTCTTCACACAAAGAGGGAAAACAACAAAGAAGCAGACGTTAAAGCCAATATAGCAGTTAGTCTCCCTCTCGGAAAATATTCAAGAGACGGAGAAGAAGGCTAGGATCCCATCCCCTAGCAATCCAATAAATATGCATTATTGCTTTCTCCTGAAGCAATTTGTTTGCATCTTTAAATTAGGACAAATAGAAAATTATGTCAGAAGAACAGAATGTAAAATCAGAAAGATCTTGAAGAGGACAGTCATATGGCTACTGGATGAGGCAAAT
Source organism: Pinus taeda (assembly GCA_000404065.3). NCBI lineage: Eukaryota > Viridiplantae > Streptophyta > Pinopsida > Pinales > Pinaceae > Pinus > Pinus taeda. The sequence continues at coordinate 151,702 of APFE031670500.1, forward strand.
CTGAGCCCCTCCCCATTTTGTAATCTGATTTGAGGCATTTCAGCCAAGAAGGAATATACCAGTCTAACCGTTCTCTAAAAAAAAAAACATTACTAGATTTGGGGTTAAAGAACTTGAAAATAAATATGTTCATGAACTTGTAACTTTTAACAAACACAACAATATATTTTGATAAAACTGGTACACATCAATCATAATGTTTCTAAATAATTATTTATTGCAAGTAATCAAGTGTGCCTCACGAAACCAAAATCAACTAAAGCGTTTATCTAAAAATCTTGCAAGTACATGCAAAGTCTATCGAAAGATAATGTATTTTTATAAAAGGTAAATGTATTCTAATCCTAAGCATCATTAATGAAACATATAAAATAAAATTCCCCTCGAGTAAATATAGCTAAATATTCTTTGTATTCCAATTCAAGCCTCCTAATCTTATGATCTTCAAAACCTAAACTAGTTATCCCATTATAATTAGTCGAGACAAGTCCAACAATGATGGAGGTGTCATGAATTGGTATTGCACTGATGGAATGTGTTGATGAGTTGGATTCAATTAACTACTGCCTTTGGGTCAAATAGTTGAGTAGAAAAATCCATGAGGTACCTATAATCTACTTAGTCACAAGGATTTATTTTCTAAGCATTTTCTTTCAACTATTGCCTAGAAAATAGGAGTCAATGAGGAAATTTTGAATTTCATCAGTGAAATTAATAGATCTACCACCAACGAAAGTACTTTTTCTTTTGAAATTCAAAATCATATATGAAATTATTATTTTATTTTTTTTCATTGTCCATGGTCGTTGACAAAGATGAGGACCTAGGATGAATTGACATAAAGATCAAAAGGAGGCCCCTCTACATAAAATGAATCTAGGAGAAATCCATTTATAATTGTTTCATAGATTGATGCATTTATAGATAATGAGTGTTTGAAAAATGTTTGTAAATAATACCAAATACATTAGAGCTAATCCCAATGAGGTGTATTCCCTAAGGCTATAATCATCATAGCATAGTCCATTTCTCCAACAAGAGCATCAATGCTAATGTTTTTAATCCAAAATTGAAGAAGGGAATCTAATAGAACAAATCAACAAATATCTCTAATGCACCTTGAATCAACAAACCAAGAAAATCGTAATGTTCTTCAAACCATACTGTGCATTGAATAAACAAACCAACAAACCCTAATGTTTAAATACTCATATGAGCATTATGAGAACAATAATCTTATTGTATACATGTTGGTTTAATTATAAAGGGAAGAATTATTTGCGTAGGATGCATTAGATTAGTGAAATTAAGAGTGATCCTTAATATCATCTTCATTCTCGTTTTCATAATTTCATACTAGTTCTATTTTTTCATCTATAAGAAATTGTTGTTTTCTCAATATCTACTTAAGAATAAAACTCCACATTAGCATGTCTTTTGTCTTTGACATCGATGTAATTTGATTGATGTTAGAATATCAATATATCAATGTCTTAATGTAGATAAAGAAACACTTGATACATGAATAAATTGGTGTCATCTTAAATGAATCAGGTGACCATGATTACAATGACCAAATCATTTCGCTAATCCTAGTCACAACTATACAACACTTATAATAATCACTATAATGATGCTAGTGTGTGTTTTATTTTTGGAGATACAACCAATTCTAAGGCCAAAAAAATTACAAAGGGTTTATTTCGAAATTAACCTCATAACAAACATCATTTTTAACCCTAAATGTAGTAGTGTCTAAGCATCCTTGATCAATTGATTTATTCTTTCACGTGGAAATACAAATTTCCCAATTTGTAAAGCATCCCTTTTTGAAAATGATATTCATTTGTTTCAGTACACATTTTTATCTTTCAATTTTTGAAAGGCATCTCCAAAATCAGCACCTCCCTCAAAACCTCATGAATGAATATTCAAGCTACATTATGATTCCCACTACTACAATCTTTGACATGGGAAGTCTTGACAGCTTGTTTGCAACTTTGTATGTTGACCACTTCCCACATTTAATAACTAGATGGAATCATTGTATGATTCCCATCCATTTGTAATGGTTGGTATGCTACAACTTAGCTTCACTATACAAACACCGAAATGGTTGGTTATCGTTGTGAATGAAGGCCTCCTTCCCCAAGAGATAATGCTTCCTTCCATTTATTTAGTGTGTGTACAAGGACATAGAGTTCCTTATTATATGTAAGGTAGCATCCATTTCTCTTTGAAATAACTCGAGATGGTAACATACACTCTCCCCTTACATAAGGATTTATCCCATTTCATACCTACTTGCATCAACCTCAATCCCAGATAGTTGTTGTAAATTTGGCGATACCAAAACTAGTGCTTAGATGATCCTTCTCTTTAAATATTAAAAATACCTATGTTGTTGTTTGCTCCAATGAAAACTCTTCCCTTTTATTTTTATGGCATGAATGGGTACAATTATTTCTAAAAATGAAGCAATAAATTTATGGGAACAATGTGTTGCTCCCATGCAACTTCTTACCTTTGTCATGTTACTAGGAGTTCACCACCTAGTGATGGCTTCAATCTTCGCTGGATCTATCTTCAATTACCTTCTACTGATAATATTTCCTATGTAATCCAAAACTACTTAATAAAACCACACTTCTTAATATTAACCAATAGTTTATTCTTCTTGAGTGTGTCTAGTGCATGTCACAGATGTGATATATGCTCTTCCCAAGTAACGTTGAATATCAGTTTTTCATCCAAATAAATTATTACAAAATGGTATGTTAATGGAAGAAACACACCATTCATCGAAATAATAAAAGTCACAAGTTCAATACATAATTCAAAAAGTATAACCAACCATTCATAAAAATCCTCTCATGTTTTAAATGTTGTGTTGCAAGTGTCTTCCTCTTTCACTTGTACTTGGTGAAGCTAGACTTCAGGTCCCATTATGTGAATTATTTGGGTTGGTGGTGAAGATCCAACAAGTCATCGATCCTTAGTAGTGGATAATGTCTCTTGGTGGGATACACACATCAACCAGCATACATCCTTCTTAAGCACTATGATGATAGCTAACCCACAAGGTAATGTGATTGGATTTATGACTCCTTGCTCACAGGTTGTTCTAACTACTTCTCTACTTTCACAAATTATAATAAGGATTCTTGATACAACCCCATATTAGGGAAAGGAGCTTCTAAAAACAATTGAAACTTATGCTCAAATTCCCTCTTTGGTGGTAGTGCTTTGGATTATTGAAACACTCCAATATACGTAATAGTCAATTCTTTGAATTTTTGTTTCTACACATTGTCACATCCTTCCAAAGATTCTCCTATATCCAACTTGCAGTCTCTTTTGTGTTTCTCTTCTCTCAGGGACAATAAAACAAAAACAAAAAATTGCAGCAATCAATGTGCTTTCCTGGTGTGCACTTATCAATGAGAGTTTTTATTTTCCCTTATGTGCATTTAAAACAAATACTTTTCCATATTTAACCAAATTACATTGGTTTGTTCTCCTAAATAAATAATCTATTATAGAAATATATTGGCTTCCCAAGATGACTCCTCATACATATAATGGGATTTCATCCACCTCTACTTGTCCTCAAATTTCAATTAGTTACAAATTTAATCTTGTACTACGTGTTGACTCTTAGTTCCATATCTTAACTCACCCATCCCAAAGGGTATAAACAAGGATTCTCTTGCATTTCCAATCCAATATTCTCAACTAATTGGGTGGAAATTAGGTTTGATTAGGATCTGGTGTCAAACAACATGGTCTTCACTCAGTGAATTTGTGACAATAGCACGTGTTCATGGAGTATTAAAAATATTCCTAATTTAACTAGATATTGTTAAATACCTACAAAAATCCTTTTGTCAAGTACCCTTCCCAATACATATTTAAAAATAAAAAACCCCTTATTTTTACTAAATATCCCTTTTTATACTTCCCCCATACTTATAACCTACCTACCCAACATCTCCCCAAATTCACAGTTTTAAAATCCCCTTTATGAATTAATGTGACAATAAATTATTCAATAAGTTGAAGCCCCTATGGGCAAACAAACAATCTACCTATTTCTATTGCAATTGAATGTTGATGTGATTCAAGAATTTAGTCATGTATTTTTCCTCTTTTGGATTAAGGTTACTCAAATCTAATTCTCTCTCAATAGTGATTTTGATTACTTTACCTTTAATGTTTGAGTTGTTTTCCACCTTCCATTCAACATCTATAGAAAGCATACAGTTATCTCTTTTATGTTGCTACATAGACCATTTAGGACAAAATTCAAGACGCAATTTTGATTGAGTCCCTGCTATGTATCCATAAACATCATACAGCTTAGTAGTGGCTTTTCATTCTTATGTCATTATGGTTGCATTTTTGCCTTTTCCTTTCCCATACTTTCCATTTTTCTTATGTTCTAATTGCTTTGTCTACTTTGACAAATTGTATTGTCCCTTATCATCCTATTTTATCCATTGAAAACACATGATCTCCATTAATCGACTATGATTTGAAAAGTATCATTTGTCTTCGAATACGGGTGAATACTCCTCCATGTATGTAATGGATATACCAAGGCAATTGAGAGAACTCCCCAATTGAATGCCTTATTCTTCAACTCGTTGGTGTATTATTACAAATTTTGTGCTTATTTTTGCCAAAAGAAATGCCAATAAACTCTTTATTTTTCCTCATATCAAATGGGAAAAAGTTATGACCTTGTGAGATTATTAAATATTTCTAATTGCATCATTAGTAGTTCTTGCTAAAGACTTCAAGAAACCACATAACTTTCACATGACGTCAATGCATGGCCCTCTAACTTCAACTACCAAAAAAATGATTATATGCTCTTCACCAATTTCATGAACTCTAAAATAAACTTCAAGTTGTAACCATTAATTTAGCTTAAGGGTATCTACACTTGCATAATGTTCGATTTCAATCTTTACTTCAAATTTGAAGGGTGTCGAGACTTTTTTGGTCTCCCATTGTCCAACTGTCTTCTCCTTACATCCACATTCGTCAAAATTGAACTTCACCCATGAGATAGCTAATACTCTAACTTTTTTGTAATGCTCGGTATTATTATTAAATCAAGTAATAATAATAATAGCCCTGAGGGTTAGCTCAATTGTTCGAGTCCCCATCGTTAAATCATGTTTGTTATTGAAAGGTCACAGGTCCAATTCTCTCGACACTCTCGGGGTCGCGCTTTGTGGTTGAGCCGGTAGGAAGTGATCGCTTTGGGTGGATATGCCTGGTACAATATTTCATGGATGTAGTGGTCACCAATCTCCAAGGTCCATGAACCACATATCAAAATAATAATAATAAAGTGAATGATCACAATAAATAATAAAAGTAATTATTTCATTAATAAAAAGAGAAAGGGTAAAAATAAGATAATTTATGAAAAAGCTAAATTAAGAAAAGGTTAAATAAAAAATAAAAATGTATGATGACTAAGTGGATCTTGTGAATGGATTTTTAATTTTATTTTTGGACAAAATAGTTATATTTAATGGATGAAAAGAAGGATGTAAGGCACCCTTTTCCTAGAGAATTGTTGGGAAGAAAAAAATAGATATTGGCAGAGGTAATTAAATGAGAACTCGGGGTTGGCCAAGTGCAGAAAGATATGGTGCATTTGAGCCAATAGGTAGATGGAAATCATTCCCACATGTTGGTTCTAGTCAACAGGATTAGAGACTAGCGCATGATAGCTTGGTGTTCACGTTGTTGTAAGTTGATTTATTCAACTCCCAAATATGATTCCTCCGACTCACCTCTCATGTGGATTAAGTATTTGTTAATGAAATCGTATTTATATCTATCCATCATTGGTATGAATTGTGTGTATAACTTATAAATGTTTATATCTTTAAGTTTGGACCATAATTTATGGTATCAAAGATTAATTCTAACTCTTGAGACCCATGGACCATCATGCTCCATTCGGCCTTGCCTTAGTCAATTTCCCTTTGAGTAGAGAGGGGAGGGTGGAGGTATCACTCCCATTCCATTCTCATCTAACACTCCTAATTGTGATTGCTCCACATTTCATGTGAATTAACCCAAAGGATTGGTTGGTGCAGGGGGATTACATTAGATGCCAAAGGAAAACTAGAAACAACCTTTGTCTAGAACTAGGAATTTCCACAAATAACCAAGTCAAGACTTATGATCTTCTCCAAATTATTCTCTTAGAAAAGGAATATGGTATAAAATATTTGACCATCATAGGAGATTCAAGTGCAATTTTCACATCAAATTTCATGAAATCAATCTCGTCTGACAATAATCTCGCTATGATCATCGCTTGAGCTAATAAGAAGGTCAACTACTTTTACAAACTCTTATACTTGCTAGTCTTGAGAGAATTCCATTCCCAAGTTGATTCACTAACTATTGAAGTAACCAAGGGTCCTTCAGGAGAAATGGGAGGTGATTTCATTATACAATCTCATAAGTCCCTAAGGTTATGAAACAAAACCATGTATTATCCCATCAATCACCACATTTCAACATCATCCATATCAAGCATCAAGCATGGTGATGGGATTCTAAGGGACATACACCCCTCCCATTTGCATACTAGAATTAAACCCAATCCCATTTTGTAGTGCCCACCCTAGTTTCCTGTCTCTAATAAGACATTATCTTGCATACCTTAGTTTATGAGTAACTCAGGCTGAGGATCCAAAAACGTGACTCTATTATCAGCGAATGTGATGGTTATGTATGTTCTCTATTAATATTATGATTACGATATAATTAATGGTTATGTGTATTCTCTATTGATATCATGATGGTGATAGTAGTAAAGGATAGACATGTTTCCATTGATGTTATAATGATGATAGCCTTGATCTATATGTATGGTCCCATTTAGGTTATGATGATGCTAGCCATGCTGGAGGCATCCCCTATGTTAGCTACTTACATTAGTTCTGGTTCACAATGAACAGTGATGTGAATGACCAAGTGATGGTAATTAATGCTATTATGACAATGACTAACACTGAAAAACTTGGTTACTGATTATTATTGAGTATGGCAGGAAAACCACCAGAGGCACTCGCACATGACGAGTTGACGACACCTGGTTTGATGAAAATTTATATTATTTTATCTTTGAAATTCTAATCGATTTTGAAACCAGCTATATATGGTTATCTATATTCTAATGATATGTTAATGGTTACAGGCACAGATGAGTTGCTTGGCCGAATGACTCACATATGGGTGATGGGGTTGTACAGGTGGATGGAACTACATGGGAGGGGTGGGACAGAGTCCCT
>APFE031670500.1:159049-235832 GCA_000404065.3 Pinus taeda
CACTCCCGCCGTGACTTGGGCTGGAAGGGTTGAAACACCTTCGCCTTGAAGATCACGATGCCATGAGGGCAGATCCCAAAGTTGGGTCGCTCATGAGGAGCCTACTGGGGGGCGCGCATCAAAGCGGTTTCCTTGATCCCTGGCACCATTAGTCTCACTATAACAGGCAACATAAGAGATAATAGTGGTCTATGACGTTGCACGATATTTTCCCCTCGTATTCACTGGATGCTTGAAGGGCAAGTGTGGCACCCTTGGAATTTCAGGGAAAATTCTTGAAGGGCACGACCAACTTGGCACCCTTGGCATCACAATTAAAATGTTAGGTGTGGCACCCTTGGAACTTCTAGGGAAGTTCTTGAAGGGCACGACCAACTTGGCACCCTTGGCATCACAATTAAACTGTTAGGTGTGGCACCCTTGGAATTTCTAGGGAAGTTCTTGAAGGGCACAACCAAACTTGGCACCCTTGGAATCATTAAAAATAAATAATAACAAATAAATATAAGTAAGGAATGAAAGCTAGGGAGTTACACCAAGGGAAAATGATGATTAGAAACCAAGGAAATTAAATCAAAAATAAAACTTGGAATAAGGAGGATCATAGGAAAAAAAAAAATAGAGTACCTTAAAAATTCTACCCTCCCCATGTTGGAAAATGCTAGGTAGATGAGGTGGTTTAATTAGATAAAAGGGGAAGACAAACATATTGTAAGGATAAAAATTAATCCTAAACCAATTAAACTTAATTAAGAAAAGATGAAGGTGAATTAAATTAAGAAAAATAAATTAAATTAGAGAAATGTAGAGAAGCTCCATGTGGCATCAACCAGCATAAGAATCTCCTTCTAAGAGATAACCTGAGTTAATGTAGGAAGTAGATTGGGGATAAAATCTTGACTCATTAATTGACTCCAAGTAATAAACACAATTTAAGGAATAAAAGGGGGGGATAAAGAGACAACTAGGAGAAGAAATAGGAATCTTGTGAGGTGAGGAAAAATATTAGTTGAAATAAAAAGTTAAGTAAATAATTTTGGGTGACCCTTGCTGAGAGAATGACACATGGGTAGGTTAATAATCAAGTATTAAATTAAAAGAAAAATATTATAATTATGCATGACATGCCAAGTGTCACCTATGAGGACTCCTATAAAAGAAGGGGCAAGCCATGAGAGAAGGGGATTTTTTTTGGGAACCCTATTATTGGATGGATGATATGATGTCAAAGCACTGACTACGAAGCTATAGTGAGTTTGGTGAGGTAGAGGGTTTTTAGAGAGGGGACTCTTGAGCTAAGGTTGCTCTCCTCTGCCAGCTAGATTCTTTCTCCATTGTACAACCCCATTGTAGCTCGGGGGTCCGCGGCGAAAGAAGAGTACCCAAGGAGTAAGGCTGGGAGGTAACCGGTGGGTCTTGTTTCGGATCAAGTGCGTCATCATACACTCGCAGAAGTGACCGGCAACCAGGGAATACCAGCGACAGCAGAGCAAGCGGAGTCTGGCCTTCCGGTGTACGGTACATGTGTATTTCGTTACTACTTGATCTTAGATTAAAAGGATGTAAATGTTTTGATATGTTCCTGAAATGAGCTTCAGTAATGTGTGTGTGTTGAATGAAGTGAAATCTCAATGCGTTTCTTTCTGGTCGTATTTGTTTAAAAAAAAAAAAAAAAAAATTGTATATAGCATAATCGGGTCTTTACACATTTGTTGAAATTTTCATCAGGGCTTATTGGCAACAAGGTGGGGCAAAGGATGAAAATCGTAGTAGCTTCTAGCGCAACATTAGCTAGCCTAGACCCTTCTTGCTTGGAGGTTTTATTGCTCTTTGGTTAGAATATTATTGCTTTGGTCAAAAAGCTATAGCACCAAGGTGTTTTCAATGGATAGTTTCTATTGTGCTCTAGTTCTTGGAATTTGTTTGGGTTAAAGTCCTTGGAATTTTTCATTGTGCCCCAACTTTGGCTCAAAGTATGGTTTCTATGCATTGTCTTCTTCTAGCAATTTCTCCTTGATTTTGTCTTGGTACTCATCCCTCTATCTCTTCATATTCACTTGTCCTCAACTCATATCACCTTGTGCTCATGGTATTTAAACCTCTACGATATGATTCACTAGCTTTATTACGACTTGGATGTATTAGTCTTTAAAAATCTGGAAATTTATGGAACCACATCATTTTGTTAGTGTCCTTCTTTGGTTTATGGAGCGGGGGACTTTTATGTATGTTGAATCTAGGACTCCCCCTAGACAAATCACTATGAGCTTGAATTCAACTCCATCATCTTTAGCCACCCCTATTCTGGGTGTAGCAATTATGGATTACAAGGAAGCTCGAGATATTCAAACACAAAGAGTCTATCCAATGTAATGAAACCTCTCTTTTCTCAATGACCCCCAAGGTTCATGCAAACAACATCAATGCACTTTACAAAATGCAACAATTGTGAATGCTCTACCTCAACAAATGTAGAAAAGATGTCTTGAAAGCAAAATTTAATATCCAATGAAATGAAACCTCTTTTCTCAATGACTCCCAAGGTTCATGCAAACAACATCAATGCACTTTAAAAAATGCAACAATTGTGAATGCTCTACCTCAACAAAAGTAGAAAAGAGGTCTTGAAAGCAAAATTTAATATGTTAGGAATATGGTCAACAATGTCAATAAAGACTAGCACTCTATAGTGCCAAATCACAAGATGTCAACCAATCATGTTCAAGCAAATCTTAAACAAAATGAGACATTGCACCAAATGATAAAAGACATGGACATATGATAGCATAACTCTCTTCCTTCCAATATAGGATAAGAGGAAGTTAGCAACTACAATGTGTTTTTTAATCTATATGTTTTTTAAACAATTAAAATACCATGTGTCTTTTTTAAGCAATACATCTATCAGGATAAATAGAATGTAATAAATGTGGACCCTTGCAAAATTTCTTATGTGGGTTATCAAAGCTACCAACTTTGTATGAGATTTCGGGACAATAATACTTGTGTGTTCATTTTTAAGTTATGCAATAGCTTTTTTAAATATAATATTCCTCAATTTCATTTTTTTAAGATTTAACCTAATAGTGTTTTGAGTCTTATGTTTAGTCATCTTGTTTTCTTTAGATGAGACATTCTAATAAAAAATGGAACTAGAATTAGCAGTTATTCCATATGTTTAAACACCTCACTAAATAAACTCTGAAGGTTTTATTGTAAGAAATCCACATGGGTCTTTCATCTTAACAATGTGTGAAAACCCTTTATGGCACTTAAAAAAAACTTGGGCTTTTTTTAATTGATCCCTTATCTTAACTGGGCTTTGTTGTAGGTCATAGGCTTGTCCATCTTGGAAAGATCCAACCTCAATGTTCTTTCTACAATTAATCCAAAATCCTCAAACGTCTAGTGTTGTTGCTTTGCCAAGTATGCATCAAAATGGATCTTGAACCTATGTGACTAACTTCTCCCCTTTAACATATTATGAAAATATATCATTTTAGCGAACAAACTACCCTAGTTCACTAAGCTGCAAATTTCCAACACCTTTGCATGAATTGAAGTTTCATTTTCATCTGTTAACAATTCCTTTTATTTTTTATTTTTTATTTTTTGGTCACAATGAGGCTAGACATTTTCTTGAGATGATAAAATGCTAATTTGTGTTAATCTTGCATTGGTTTAAGTTCAAAAATCTTAGTTGTAAATGACACACTTGTGCCAACTCCTAGAATACTAGAGTGACCTTACACAATGGGCAAAGATCCTCATGTTAATTCAATGCCTTTTGCTTGATCCAAACTATCCCAATGGAGTGTGGCGAACTCTAGGCATGGAGTTAATTGGGGCATGAAGGAGATAAAAGAGCATCACCACTACCCATGCAACCCTCCTACACAAAAATTCAGTGAAAATCCGAACACTCGCACTAAGGAATTTTGAGAAGGAACAACGTGGATAGAATGGTTGGGATGTATTTAGAAAGTAACCAACTAACAATGGTTGTAGGCTATCCAAAAGGAAGAATGATTCTCCTTGTCCAAATTTGATTTCAATGACTTAATTTAATTGTTTTAATTATAGCTGTTATGAAATATGCTATTTGTTTCTCCAAAAGAAAACATTAGGAAACCCAATGTATGGTTATCCACTTTCAGTGATGGCATCCTTAATAAACTCACTCATGTAGTGCACTTAACCTAAAGGGATTCAAACCAAGCACCTATGGTCACAAAAGTCACAAAATGCCTAACAACATTGGTGGCAACCATTAAACTAATCCCTTCATTTTTTTCTTCATATTACATGTAAGGCACGCAATGTATTTGTATAGTCAAGTAGCACTATATTTATGTCAGATTATTTATTATTTATTAGTATTTTTCTAGAATTACAGACTTTTAAGCCAACTCTGTCATTCTTACAATAGCCACTCATGTGGCACAGATATTTGTAAAAAACTACATACAAACATATTTGACATATATATTTATAGTCAAATAATACATTTGAAAAATAATAGAAACAAAATAAAAAATTTACCATTTCAATCTTATTGAACTTAGGTAAAGTCCTTTCCATAAAATATGTCATTTACATTAGCTATTTGAAATTGAAGTTATTCCAACACTTAATTGTGCTCATTTCCAGGCAATTCATTAATAAAATCTCTTGAAAGAAATTAGACGAAAATAGATCCATCTTATCTAAATCTATCAAACACCAAGAGGGATCAAATCTCTCAAGATGCAAACATTTTTATAAGTGCAAAACTCGAGGAAAGATCTGCACTTCGAAAAATTTGATTCCTCTCCACTTGATAGATTTGGAGGTAAGATGGATCTATGATAGTTTTAATAATATTATTTATATTTATATAAAGTTCACATCTCTATATATAGCTATATTCTTATTTTTTATTTTAGTAAAATCCTGATAATACATATAGTTACATATACATGTGTTGGTCATTTTTCTTTGAGAGAGAAAAATATGTATTAAGTTTTTATATGCTTATTAACTAAATTTTGAAATATAATCGTTACTAATATGAATCATTATTTTAATTTTATATGGTAAAATGAATCTTTACTTGTAACTATTATTTATATTTTTTTAATATTTCACCATCTATATACAAGATATTTTAAATTTATCAAGCCTTTATATATTCATTAATTATATATTCTGAATATGAATAATAATTACAAATATGAAACATTATTATATTATATTGTTTTCTCAAAAACAAACAATTACAACATAACAAATTGAATTGAATCAATTTATTATTTTTTAGTGTTTTTTAATTGAATAAACATTATTTTATTATTATTTTTATTCAAATTTCATTTAATATGCCACTACACTTCCCCATACACTTTAGCCCCATACAGTTTACTAAACTGTAGAGCACCTCTGAAACAATAAGGGAAAGGCTTCCGAGACATTTCTAAAGTGAGATATTGACATCAGCCTTCTTCAGTGTGTCATACCCTAAATTATTCTGATTTACAAATTATTTTTAGACACCTTGTGTGGATGTATTCCTCAAACATCCTTGGTCTAGGTGTCTCTAATATCACATATGCATAACGCTATATTAAAGTTGGTAGTGTTTATGCCTTTTATGTCAGACCTGAGATAAAAAGGGAATGTATCTTGTGAAAAAAAAAATTTACTACTTGTCCAACATTAATGAAGTTATAAACAAAAACTAAAATTCACCTCGTCTTCCATACTTTGGTGACACACTATGCCATGTTTCACTTTACATGTCTTCCATACTCTGGTGACACACTATGCCATGTTTCCCTTTACACGTCTTCACTTTTTTCTCACATTTTTTTTGCTTGCAAATCTTTCAACATTCAATGCTTTCACTATGAGCAATCTCCAACGCGACAATGATGACTTATTTGTCACCTAACGAATAAGACTCAACAATGTTAAAAAAACGAAGTGCTAATAAACAAACGTGTTTTTCATCTTTACTTTTCACTATTATTTCTTTGATCATGCTAAATGTACATCTTGCTTTTATACCCATGGGTTTGGCGTTGTATCATTACTAGCCTGAGTATATGTTCTACCCTACAATTATTACTTTACTTGCACAGTTATGGTCGGCCATCCGATGATATTTTGAATATGTTAAAAACTATTTGTGGAATTGTGGAAGAAGGTAAAGTCTCTACGATTGAGCAGAGCATGCTGTCAACATTTGGACAAAAATGTGGAGAATGCCAAGAAAGCAGCAAGGCTATCAGATACCCCTCCTCATTTATGTTGCTATGCAAAGAATATGCCCAGTGACGACCAAAAGAAGAGGAATGCAACGAAGAGAACAATGACGAACAAGACTATCCAGGCACCCACTGATTTGTTTCTCTCTTCAAATTCGACAAACACTAACTTGTTGATCTGATTTAACCATTGATTGATTGACTGATTAACCTGATTTATGTGAAAAACTGCCCACCAAAAGCAGAACTGCAACCAATTAAGGACTAATTCTCATCAACTCTGTTGTGAAACAAGGCGCTGGAAAAGGCCAAAAGAAGTGTGGGAGGAAAGAGTATGTATTTTTTGCTCTTCCAGAAAAGTGGAAACAGAAAAGCATTTCATTTTAGAATGCGAGGCCTTTAAAGGCAGCAGGTAAAATTATGCGGATATTATGGCAGCTAGATTTCGAGATAATCTATTCAGCGAGAGGTTTGTCAAGAAGCTGGGAGTGTTTAATGTGAGACTTCACAGGAAAAGGGCCAGAATTAGATGGAGAAGCAATCTGTATCCCATAGGCTATCTTTAACCTCGTGAACGTTAAAATAATTTCATTTCATTTCATTTCCTTGAAATCCTTCAATTCTGGTAAATCTTGATTATGAAAAATGAGCGCAATGAGAAAAGTGATTACATGTGTGTCTCTCTACATTCCCCTAGGTGCCACAGGAACGTCTATCTTGCCAAGGAGCCCTTTATTTTTATATAAAGAAAGCACCTAAGATCTAAGCCTTCCAAAATTACAATGAATATTTTGAAAACTCAAAAAAAAATCATTTTATTCTTCTCCGTTGAGAAAATCAACTATCTCCCCTATCAGAAATCAAGACTTCTAGTCGGCTTATTAATCCTTTACAATATTGCTCTGCTGCCATAAAAAAATTCAAATGCATACACAACACAAATTAAAATTTTCATTATTGAAAAAATCTTTCACATATAACATCTATTACTACACAATTGTTGGACCCCTAAGGAGTTAGGATCGTTGAACGAACAGCCAATCATCACAAACTAGCCGTTATGTTTTAACTTTAGTGACAGCATTTGACATAAAACATTAATCACGCATTTGTGTGTCGATATTATCCCAATATTTCAAAGGACAACTCTAAAGATTAAAAGGGAGAGCTATAGAGACAGGTAAACATGTCTGGGTTTGGTCAAAATTCAAGTTTACATCAAGTTAAAACTGGAAAGTTCATTCTCTGCTATTTCGTTGATCTGGTTAAAGGTTCAGTGAACAGCGTTCTGTTTTGCATTGTGAGAATTATACTTCTGCCAATATGACGTGTACATGCAAATATAGCATGTACTTACAAAGAGAACTGCTGGCCAAGGTATATAGAGTAAATATTCAGACAAATTAACATGGACCTTTATAATGACAATATAATAAAACAATTTTAAAACACAGTAACAAAGACTAAACATACGGCCTAAATCATAAAGGTGAAATTATCTACTTGCATTACTAATTTGTATGCTGAAACAAAAGCATTATGAACAAAACACATCACATAACTCACCATATTCTATCGTTTGATTTCTGACATTTCCTTTAGTAGAACACCTTATAAAGGAAAATACAAATGCATGGAAAAGTGTACCAATGACTCCGGATATATCATCCACCACCAGCAGACTAGCTGATAAAAATTTTAACCCTCAAACCTCTGAAACCCCAAAGAATAATGCACGATGGGCTTATGTCCAATATTTACCGGACATCCATAGCGTTTACCATTTACATAATCCTAAATAGTAAATGGAGTAAACTATAACATTACTGTTAACGCATACCTGCCGGGATATATAAAACGCTCATCAAACAAAATGCAACTGACAAGGTTCGGACCTATTTATCACCTTGTCAAAAAAGGCTCAATTTAAACAGCTCTTGCCAATGACATGGCCAAGTTACAAAAAAAAATATTTTTTCGCCATCAACAATCCCAGCAGAGGAGTTATTAGAATAGAAGCTTTGCAAATGTGGTGTACATAGCAAAAGAAGAACAAGAAGGAACTTCATCTGAATGACTTTAGTCAAAGCAATGAAATTTATCCAGCAATGCCAAAGCAACAAATACAGACTACCCCTGCCAAGGCTTTTGTGTAAGACTTCTAAATAATGAAACAATGTAACAGCACATAATGTATATCAACAATACTTCAGAAAGCCACTAAACAAATTCTGTATTGTACTGAAGTCCAAAAAGGATTGCACGACGATTTTCACCACCCATCCGATAGTTCAGTTGTTGAAACAGAGATCGAACTTCTTTCTCCCCATCGACATCAAATTCACGAACACACCGCCTTTGGAGCTTTTTAAGAGTCTCTTTTGATGGTGAATAACCAGCAAGCATCTATCCATCACATTTACAAGCCACATATTAGTTATGTTTGTTCAGATACATAATCTAGTACATCAAAACAGGCAACATACTATATACAACAAAGCACATTCTCCATATTAAAGGTCAAGATATATAACATACCATGTCCTTAACCACGCCCAAAGCAGATTTTGTGTCCCGATTAACCAGATGGGCATCAACCAATAGAGAATATGACTTTTCATTTGGCTTGACATCCAAGCTTGTCATGTGAGCAAAAACATTTGATGCTTCAAATGTCTGCATCATGCAACTAATAAACACATCAATTTACATTTTCAGAATTGAAATGTATTGATTCCATCTGATAAAAGTTTCAGAAACTATTGTATATAGAATACGTAGTGTTCAATGTTGTCTCAAAAACCAATAAAATGAACACCATAAATATCTATTAAAATAATATATCCTACAGGCAAATGCATTTTAGTATCATAGATGTTCTAACTTGACCCCCAAACACCAAGCCCCATATTCCTTTGAATTTCTGTAGATTAAATACACCAAACAAGTACTTGGGCAATAATGTTCATATTGCAAAAACTAATATGAAGAAAAATTTATCGCCAGCAATAAGTTTATACTGGATTTCTTGAGCACAGAAAATTGTCCATCTCAGGGATGCGTGCAGGAGTTGTAATCCAAGATTGACTTGTGGTTAGCGAGGTCATATTCCATAACCCTGCCTGGGAAACTGAATGAAGTAAATACTACAAAGCTAAGCTGCATGGATAAGGATACGTATACCAGTACAGATGGTATCCAATATGACCACTAGAATCTTTTTGAAAAAGCTGGGATAAGATGCAACATTTTTAGTTAAAACATGAAATATGTCTATATAGTATATACAATACTTTACTGTTGTATATTAAACTAAAAGTTAACAAACTTTATATATATGCAATTTAAATATATTTTACAGATTTCTGTAAAAGACTATATATAAAGATTATAAATTTAAAAAAAATATATAATAAATTATACTCAATAAAAATTATATATTAAATATAAAAAAAATAGAAAAACTTACAATATAAGTTTTTGTAGAATAGAAAAGATGAATTAGCTTAATACGGAGTTGTGTTTTCATTAAACTTGGTAACTTCAATATTGAGTTGGTGTGTCCAAGGCATAGTTGAAAACATCAGCAAAGTTGGAAAAGAATAAGAAAAATCACAAATTTTTCCTCAAGAATCATGCCACCACCTGCGAAAACTGCCAGGCACAATGAAACCCCTCTTTAAGTATCAATTTCTATTATTTTTATGTTATTTCTCTTTGCAAATGTTGAGAATTAGAGAAAAGGAGATTTTCATTATCAACAATATAGATCTCTTCACCATCAAACATTAATATTGGAGTAGGGATTGATATCTATCGACCTATGGTTTATCCTCTTACAAATTTTTTGCAGATTTAAGCATGGGTTTTTAAGTACACATTACTTGCCACTTATTATCATTTTTTCATGGGTCGTAGCTCTTTTTAAAAGCCTGTATTTTCCCAAACTAGCGGCTTTTTTTACAATCATTCTCTTTGCTATCAAAGATTAATATTGGAGTGGGGATTGACATCTATCCACCATTTTTTTCCATATTCCCAGGTATTTGTCAGAATCTTGTTACAAATTCTTTTATGGATTTAAACAACTTTGTTCACATTATTGCCTCTTATTATCATTTTTTCATAGGTCATAGTTCTTTTTATAAGCCTGTTTTCTTTCTTTTCTTTTTCCAACTAGCAGTTTTTTTTTACCAACAATCTGTAACAATGTTGCAGAATATATGAAAGCACGCATATTTGTACATAAATCAAGATGAAATGGCATCCATAGTACATTAATGATTAATTCTTTGAGCATCAACCATCTAGAATCTAGATTCTGTCGATTACAAACAAGCATACAATTTTTTAATTCATATAATAGGAAGTAGACCATTAACATATGGAATGAAATAGGTTATCTAGTAATTGTCAACAATAACATGACCAAACAGTTATGTTTACAAAATAGGCCATCTACACACCAAAATATGAAAACCAAAAGGTCAAAACAATAAACTGAGCTAGTTGCTAAACCCCTCTCTTGATTAAGATTGGATCAATATATTGTTTGTCATCAATATCATGCTCTCATAGTCGAAAAAGTGAAGGAATAAGCTCACAAGAGCATGTTTACCAGTGGGGCCCAGTTTGGCAAATTGGGGTCTAAAACCTTCCAAGAGCAGTTTGAGGCATCAAATGGCACTTTCTGGGGGTAAATATTTGCCACTTAAGCGTCGCACCTATTTGTACTATTCTATACACAAAGACCTCTCCAACGGCGTAACAATCGCCTAAATCGAAGTTCTTATGCAAAAGTTATGCCACTTGGAAGTTGAACTTCCTGTTGTGACCACCATAATTCAAAAGGATGCCACGTCAACCCCCATTGTTCATGGAAAGGGGCTAGCCACATGGTCATGATGAAGAAGACTCGAGAAGAGTAAAAATTGTAACTCTAGTTAAGAGTTGAAAGACTCAAATCAAAAAACTACTAGGCTATTGGGTTGTGTTATAACCAAACCACTAGGAGGAAAAGGGGTTCCATTCTATTTGAGTGAATTTTCTTCCACAGATGTGCAAGTAGACAAGAGAGTGGCATGAAAACTTATAGTAGTCCCAAGTTTTAGATTATGAGAACACGAAATTCCGACGTCAAGTATGTTTTCAAACGGGTCACTTGCAGAACACATGTCCACTAGCTAAGAAGATAACAAAAAAAGTAAAAAGGATAGATAAATAGGCCAAAAGGATGGCATTTTCCGAGCTTCCTGTTAAATTTTCTTGGGCTATATTGTTCTCTACTTAGATAATTGTGTTTCAAAACGTTTTCTTTACATTCACCCCATAATATCATATCATCACTCATCAAATCATCAATAGCAACTATGTAGAGAGAACAGTAACATCAACAATACAGTGGAACAATAAGGAATAATAGAAGGAAAGCATACACAAAAGAGACCCCAGTATTTAGGTCAGAGACCAGGGAAAAACCCCACAAACGGGAAAACCCGAAATCAAATCTTCTTCTTCTATTAGATATTCATCAAATGTTCAGCTAAGATACAAAGTACAAATATCATGAGCCATAATCCAACACATCAGGCTACCCAAGGCCTATACATGTCTTGTTCACAACTTTGATTGTGAACAAGTTTCATCACCAATAATGTCATTTTGAAACCTTCCATGTACTTGTATCTATGTAAAATGTAATTATGAATACCTCCTTAGTTAAGAGAAAGTGTTGAAGAATGTAACTAGCTTCGGTCTTCATAATTGTACTTGTCAAAAGAAATATTTATTATTAAAGAAAATGACTTATTTAAGCATGGGCTTCATGCTTGGCTCAATGTTTTCTAGGTCAAAGTCCCCATTAAAGACTTCTAGGTTTTGTCTTGAGTCATTTAACGTCTTTGTCATTATTATTAGACCCATTTTGGGCTTTTGTATCATGTAAAAAGAATTATTTCAAGTCAAAAAGGTAATTTGTCACCTCCACACCAAGTCAACCTAGATTAGGGCAATTCGACCTCACAAGAAGCCTATATATTGAGAAATTCGACTTCATTTAGAGAGCATCATCAACGAGTTTGATCTTTAAGAAGCAGTAGCTGGAAAAGCGTGCGAAGTTGTAGAAGAAGAAGGGGAGAAGTTGGGAAGAGGAAAATCGAGTTTTTGGGCTACCTTTCTCTCACACGTGTGAAAATTGAGTTGAAGCTAGGCCGAAATTTTGTCGTTGTTGTAGGTTCAAAGTTCTGAAGTTGGGGGCCAAAAACCTTTTGTTGGGGCCGAAATTCTGATCTGAAGCTGCATCTTGAAGCATTGACACTTTGAAGGCTAAGTAATGGACATATACATGGAGGAATGGTTGACTTGGTGGTTGGAGGAGGTCTTTGTCTAGGTCTAAGTAGTCGGGAACTGTCTCATCTTGAATTGAATTACTAAAGGAAGAGTTTTTGACTAGGTTTTCCCCTTATAGGGGTTTTGCCCTTGTTGTGCGCCAACGTCTTGTGTCTCTTGTTCTTGTAATCTTCACACATACATAATTTGGTAATTGTTCGATGAAAGATAATCTAATAAAGAAGTAAAAGAGGCCAACATAATTCACAAGTAATTATCAAGAAAGAGGAATCAAACCCTAATATCTACTAGCATTGATTTCTCAACATATATCAGGGAGGTCCAAGGGGAACTTGTTATCATACTATTGTATGTGGATTATCTACTAGTCACAGGTGTAGAGCATCGGACTCAGGAATGAAAGAAGCAGTTAGCAGTCGAGTTCGATATGAACGATTTGGGATTATGCATTATTACTTAGGACTAGAAGTATGGCGAAGCCAAGAGAAATATATCTTGGTCAAGGTAAGTATGTGATCAAGATACTTCAAAAGTTTGGCATGATGGATTGCAAGCCTATGATGACTCTTATGATTACCAATTTGAAGAAGTTGAGGAGTTCAGAATCTAGTCCGGTGGATCCTACCTGCTACAAACAATTGATTGGGTCCTTGATGTATCTGATAAACACTAAACCAGACATTTGTTTTGCAGGGAATGTCCTAAGTCGGTTTCAGATGGAGCCAAAACATGATCATTGGATTGCAGCCAAGCATATCCTAAGATAGGTGCGTGGGACTATATATCACTGCCTCAAGTACACTAGTAATGAAATCCAACTCAGGATATATAGATTTAGATTGGGGTGGTAGTGAGACAAATGGAAGAAGCACGACAAGTGGATGCTTCAACCTAAGATCTTCCATGATCTCATGGATGAGCAGAAAGCAAAATACAATTGCTTTAAGTAGTGCTGAGGTTGAATATATTGTTGCAAGCAAGGTTTGTTGGTAAGCAGTTTGGCTTAGGAAGTTACTATCAGACTTGTTTGAAGGACCAATTAGCCCTACATGGATACATTGTGATAATGAGAGTCGCATAAGACTAAAGGAAGACTCAATGTTTTATGCTAAGATGAAGCATATAAAAAACAAGTACCACTATATTAAAAGATTGGTACGAGATGGGGTCATATATTTGCTCTATCTACCTACAATTGAACAAGTAGCAGACATACTCGCTACAGCATTACCAAACAAGAAGCTTGAGTACCTAAGAGGTAAGTTTGGTTTGGTGGATATCTCTTCCCTAATTCAGAGGGAGTGACATCTGATAGTCCTTGTCTTTATCGATCAAGCACTAGACTAGGACTAATAGTCATAAATATTAGTGAAGGCCATAAAGAAAGATTGGAGTCTGGAGGATTGGATAAGCATCTAGACTGGAAACTTTTATGGATTTTAGAATCTAGAGAAAGAAGTTGTTGATCGATGCTCTTTGAGGATGAGGAAGGGCATCCAAGATAAGAGTAGTCGAAGAGAATTGATATTCTTTGAGGATCCAGGTTTCAAAATCCAAGATAAGAATAGTCCTAAAAGGACATACCTTGTAGACATCCGGATGGGGTAAGTGCCTTGAGAGGTAGTGTGGCAACTCACATAAAGCCTCTCACCATAATGCTCATAATTAAAGATGAGCTTGTAAGATGCTCGACAAAAGATGGCTTATCAATCCAACCCTTCTTATGAGAATGCTTCAAGATTGAGATTCCTTGTACCATGAATACCTCCCTAGTTAAGAGGGAGTGTTGAATCTAGGTTCAGTCTTCATTATGATGTATTTGTAATCATGACAATTGTATATTTTTTATAAAGAAAGAAAAGGAAATTATATTTAATTTTTGTAGTATGGGCTTCATACTCAAGTTTGATTCAAAAGCATGTTCTTCATGCTTTTAGGTCTTCTAGGTCTTTCTAGGTCTTTCTAGGATAAAGAATAATATTGGTCATGTGTCAAAGTCCCATTTGGACTCATTGTAATGAAGAAAAAAAATGTCAAGAAAAATCCATGGATAAGCTCAAGACCAAGTTGACCCAAGGAGAAAATCAAGTCAGCCTAAAGGAGGGAATTTGACCCTCGAGAAAAACTATATAAAGGAGAGTAGTTCGACTCATTTAGCACATTCACTCAATCAAGTTCGATCTGCAGTAGCAAAGAAGGAAGACAGTGATTGGAGGGACAAAGAATAAGGGTAGAAGTCGAAATTTGTCTAAAGATCATCTTCTCTTGGTTTTCTCTAGGGTTTGTGAAGCTACAAGTTTCAGGGGTCTGAAGTTCTATTGCATGGGGCCAAAAATTTTGAAGATGTTGCAAGGGGTCAAAGTTGCAGCATCAAAGAAGCAGTATCAAAGTTTTCCAAGCTGCCTCAAGGAAGATCTTGTTGGGGGTTGGCTTGGGGCTTGGAGGCTTTGTTGGCTTTGGTCTTTGGGTCTTGGAAGTCTATTTTGTAAGCAAATTCTAAAGAAGAAGAGAAGCATTTTCTAGGTTTCCCCAGGGAGGGGTTTTGCCCTGGCTTGGAGCCTATATCTTTTGTACTATGTCTTGTTGTGATTTTCAATTTTTGGTAATTGCTTGATGAACAAAGATCTAATTAAGTAATAAAGTGACAACACATATCACATGTAATTATCAAGTTAAGGAAAATATTCTAAATACATAAGTCTCCTGATTTTCCAATAATTCTTTCTTGTGGAGCACCCCATCTACTTGCAATCTTGAACATTCATCCATGGAGTTGGTTGCCTTGTGTTAAAATTGGAATATAGGGCCAAACTCCATGTGGGTCAACTTATTAATGGAAGCTGATATTTTTCTTGGATCCCTCTCATCAAGAGGTGTAGGATTGATCTAAAGATCATCCAATTCCGATAAGTATTCATGGAGATATGAATTTATTTGTGTTATGGGACAATTCGTCAAGGTCGACGAGCAACCAAATAAACCCCACTTGTGCTCAACGTTTTAGTATAAATAGAAGAGGACTTTAACTCATTTGATACTCACTCACTCTTGTGATATCTCTTCATCCTGTTTTGGGTTTGATGAAGATGAGATCTAGAGGGAGTGCCCTAGCATATACGCTACCCTAAGATAACATGCTCAAGATCTAAATGCAGTCATGGGAGAATAGGCTCTACGTTGCTCTAATGGAGAAGACCTAATGCAGCCATGGAAGAAGCCCTTCTGTTATCATGAAGAAATGCCTACGCTAGCATGGAAATAAAGTCTACGCTGCCCTAATGAAGATCAAGCTTCAACCATGGAGAAACTTATACGCTGCCTTAAATTACAATCACGGAGAAGCCCTAGATGCAGTGAAGGAAGGAGCCTAATTGAGACCTATACGTTGTCCTACAAGGGTTCTAACCACTGTACAAAAGAACCCTAATCCACTGATCAAAGGAATCTCCTTATACGCAATCAATGAAGTTATCTAGCCACAGGTAAAGGAGATGCCTAGCCGCAGTTTGATAAGAGATCTATCAGCTATCTAAGGGAACATCTATATGCTACAAAAGAAGTCCTAAAGAACCCTAGCCGCAGTCCTAGGAGGAGACATCAAGCCGCAATTCATGCCCTAGCCACAGTTAGGATGTGCCCTATCCACTGTTTGGGGGAAGGCTCTAATTCGCAGTTGAGGAAGCCTGATCTGCAACCAAGAAGAACTCTAATCTACTGTCCAAGGAGGAGCTCTAATCTGTTGTCCAAGGAGGAGCCCTAATCTGTTGTCAAGCCACTGTAAAGTGCAACCATAATCTGCAGCACATGAAGGACAAATGTAGTTGTTTGTGTAGCCCTATCTCATCTAGTCAATAAAGCCCTAGCCGTAGCAAGAGGAGCCCTCATCATAGCGTATAAAACTCTAGATGGACAACGATGATATCTTTGGTAACAACAAGATAAATAAGGCAGTCTTAAGTAACTACAGCCTAGCTGCCCTGCTAGGCTGCAAGCCATAGCAAGCAGCTAAGGTTGATATACATTTGTAGCAAAGTGGACATTGTTTGATAAGAGCAACAGA
The DNA here is from genome assembly GCA_000404065.3 of Pinus taeda. NCBI lineage: Eukaryota > Viridiplantae > Streptophyta > Pinopsida > Pinales > Pinaceae > Pinus > Pinus taeda. The sequence continues at coordinate 175,703 of APFE031670500.1, forward strand.
AGTATTGCAGCAGCATGATGTAGCAACAAGGTATAGCATCGTGATGGAGCAACTTAAGTATTGCAGCAACATAATGCAGCAACAAGGTGTTGCAACATGATGATGATGATGTATTGAGTATGCCTTGAGTGTATGATTGGGTGAAACACAATGACAGGTGCAACTAATGATGAAGTGCAGCATAGAAGTCATTGAGTGCAGATCTATGATGAGTACAACATTGGGTACAAATCCGTGATAAGAGCAACTCAATGATTGGAGCAGCACAGTGACAGGAGCAGCAACATGAAGTGCATAGCATGGTCATTAGGTCCAGCACTATGATGATAAGTGCAGCATGGTGCAGCACGGAGAGGTACAGCAAGTGGACGAGATGCAGCACTATGATAGGTGAAGGAGTCACCTTGGAGAATCAGTTGAAGCAACATGTCTTCAACTAATCTCATGTAGATATAGAAAGTCGAGTGTTGACTTCTGTTGTAAATGTACTATCTCTCTCTCTCTCTCTCTCTCTCTAGAAAGTCGAGTGTTGACTTCTGTTGTAAATGTACTCTCTCTCTCTCTCTCTCTCTCTCTCTCTCTCTCTCTGTTGAATTATTGAAGAACATAGAAGAAGAATCGATCAAGGGTTACCCCACATTAGAGTTTGTCTCAGGCTAGCGCCACATCTTGTGTCCTCTTGTCTTCTGCGATTTATGTTTATGTTCTATCTGCAGTTTACTTTAACGCTGATGTGATTGTTAATTTGGAAAAGATATTGAGCTAACTATGAAAATTGAAATAAATTGCTCTCAGCATAGAACATACCTAAAATTAACATGGTATCAGAGCTGAGGTGAAGACAAAGCCTAAGCAAGAGTGAAAGAGCAATCACCGAAGACAGTTGGGAAAGGACAAAAGGATCAATGATTCCTCATCCCTCTTCAAATTCACCGAGGGTGAAAGTCGAAGCAGAGAATATTATCAGAATGGCGCAGTGGAAGCTTCTGATGGCCTTAAGATCACTTCAATGGGAAGAAGCCTAATAAGTTCGGCCATTATGCGAAGAACTGGCAGAGACACATCTCTTGATGAAGATAACAATCATTCCAGGGACATCTTCAATTGTCAAAGGAATGACAAGTAATACAGGTCATTAAGGAGAAAGCAAGGAACCCCAGGTATGAAGAATCAAATGTTGTTTTTGATAAGATAAAGAAGTTCTATCTTGTATTGGCCCTCTCCTTCAGATTCTTTGGGAATCAAGCTTATTGATTGCAGCGTTTCAAGGCACTCCATCAAATAGAAGGGTGCTCTCTCTCTAATTTGGTAGAGATGGAAACATTTGTGGGATTATACTTGGAGTCGTTGCCACCTCTCCTGGAAAGGGTGTTACCCCTCAAATGAATGAGGGTAACTCAATTCATTTACAAAATCCCTTTTATGTACCTGATCGCAAGAAGAACCTGGTGTCCATTTCAGCAATGGAAGTCAAAGGTTACAGTGTGGCACTCATCAATGGAAAGGTATGTGTTTGAAAATAGAATTTTCAAAGATGTTTTTGAGTTCAGGGTTGTATCAAGTTGCAAGAAGTCCATTGGGGACCATGTCAATTGACACATAGCACCAGAGGTCTGTGAGTCAAATGATGACAGGGATGCCTAAATTCAAAAGAGCATGAAAGTACATGTCTGAGATGTATCGGAGGAAAATCTTACAAGGGGACCATTCCCCTCAGTTAGCAGGTCCACAGGTTTGGAACAACCCGAGGGGTTTGAGATTGATGATCAGAAATCTCACGTATGCAGGTGGAAGAAAGCCCTCTATGGCTTGAAGCAAAACTCCCCAGGCGTAGTATGAGAGGATTGATAGCTGCCAGATGAAGTTGAGATTCACTAAGAGTAAAGCCAATCCAAACCATTGTTTGAAGGTTGTGAATGATAGACTTCTCACACCAGCACCTTATGAGGACGACCTATTTCTGACAGGTGCAAACCCTCTCATTTGCAGAAGTAAGAGGGAGTTGGATTCCGGATGTGGAATGATAAACTGCAAGCCTGTGACTACCTCGGGGATCTTAACTTCCAGAAGTTATATGGTAGTGATGAAGGACCAGATTTGGGAGATGCCTCTGAGTTTCATAAACTCATTCGCGTTGATGTTCTTGGTGAACTTTCGTCCGTCCAAATATATGTTTTGCAGTTAGGATGGTGAGCTCATATTTGGATGAGCCTCACTGGATTGGTGCCAAGAATCTTCTAAGATATCTTCAGGGCACAATCTCTCATGGATTGAGATACACTACCGGAAATATGAAACTGCATGATTATTCGAATGTTGACTAGGCAAGCAGTGTGGAGGATCACTAGTGCACTTCTCAATGTTGGTTCTCTTTGGATTCTACTTCGATATCATGGATGAGCAAGAAGCAGAAGTCGGTTGCTATAACCACCGTCGAGACCGAATACATAGCTACGAGTATGATTTTGTGTGACGCTGCATCATTGCAGAAGCTCTTAAGTGAGTTGTTTGTACACATGATGAATACCACTGTGATTCTCTGTGACAACCAGAGGGGGAATTCAATTATTGAGGAATCTTGTATTCGATGATTGCTCCAACAAATAGACATCAGATACTACCTTATCTGGGATATGGTAAGTCGATGAGCGAGGAGGCTCCATCGCATTGAGACTAATGTACAGGTCGCTGACATTCTGTCAAAGCCCTGGGGAAAGGTCAAATCTGTGACTTTCCCAAACGACTTGGAGTCATTGAGAGACCCTCTTATGAGGGTTGAGTATGATGTGTTGAGATCTGGGAGCTCTGGGGGGGTGCGGGGTACTTCTTGGAGCGACATTTGACCACAAGGCGGCTCACCATCCCCTGGTGGTGCACTATGTACAGGGTAAAAGGTTCAACCTTCCCCTGTGACACCCCGTGGCGACTATGGAACAGGATGATTAGTTCTCCTGTGGGCCAGGATGATTCGTTCTCCATGGCGATTGTGGAACAAGATGATTAGTTCTCCTATAGGCCAGGATGATTAGTTCTCTGTGGCATCCACTAGACAGGATGATTCGTTCTCCTGTGGACAGGATGATTAGTTCTCTTGTCGAGGCATCCTACCCATGCAATCTGGGACTCATGGGAAGTACCTCATATGATCAATGAGCAGGGAAATGAAGATAGGGACCATAGTAGTACTATCGATGGATCGATGGACACATCGTTGTATCTACTGTACTCCCTATGCTAGGATGACCTCCATTGATCTTGGATCGATGAAACTGATCTGGAATAAGTATGGGTGGTTTGAGACACTCTCATGTGATATTGATCTAGGATCAATAAAACTGATTTCGGGTCAGTGAGAGTGATGTGACACACTCTCTTCAAATAAAACTGACTTCGAGTCAATAGAGAATGGTATGAGACATTCTCGATCAATTCTTCTTCTTCATGGTTCAGCAGAGCAGAGCAGTGCAGGGCACCGATGGCAAAGATAGTATAGTTGGACATATGGATCAGTGGATGGAGTTCTCCCTAGTTGAGAGGGAGTGTTAAAATTGGCAACTAGGGCCAAACTCCATGTTGATCATCTTATTAATGGAAGCCAATATTTTTCTTGGATCCCTCTCATCGAGAGGTGTAGGATTGATCTAAAAATCATTTGATACCGATAAGTATTCATGGAGATATGAATTTATTTGTGTTATGGGACAATTCATCAAGGTCGACCAGCAACCAAATAAACCCCACTTGTGCTCAACATTTTAGTATAAATAGAAGAAGACTTTAAGTCATTTGATACTCACTCACTCTTGTGATCTCTCTTCATCCTGTTTTGGGTTTGATGAAGATGAGATCTAGAGGGAGCTCCCTAGCATATACACTGCCCTAAGATAACATGCCCTAGATCTAAATGCAGTCATGGGAGAATAGGCTCTACGTTGCTCTAATGGAGAAGACCTAATGCAGCCATGGAAGAAGCCCTTCTGTTATCATGAAGAAACGCCTACGCTGGCATGGAAATAAAGTTTACGCTGCCCTAATGAAGATCAAGCTTCAGCCATGGAGAAACTTATACGCTGCCCTAAATTACAGTCACGGAGAAGCCCTAGATGCAATGAAGGAAGGAGCCTAATTGAGATCTATACATTGTCCTAAAAGGGTTCTAACCACTGTACAAAAGAGCCCTAATCTGCTGAAATCTCCTTATACGCAGTCAATGAAGTTATCTAGCCACAAGTAAAGGAGATGCCTAGTCGCAGTTTGATAAGAGATCTACCAGCTACAAAAGAAGTCCTAAAGAACCCTAGCCACAGCCCTAGGAGGAGACATCAAGCCGCAGTTCATGCCATAGCCACAGTTGGGATTTGCCCTATCCACTGTTTGGAGGAAGGCTCTAATCCGCAGTTGAGGAAGCCTGATCCACAGCCAAGAAGAGCTCTAATCTGCTGCCCAAGGAGGAGCTCTAATCTGTTGTCCAAGGAGGAGCCCTAATCTGCTGTCAAGCCACTGTAAAGTGCAGCCATAATCCGCGGCACATGAAGGACAAATGTAGATGTTTGTGCAGCCCTATCTCAGCAAGTCAATAAAGCCCTAGCCACAGCAAGAGGAGCCCTCATCATAGCGTATAAAAATCTAGATGGACAGCGGTGATACCTTTGGTAACAACAAGATAAATATGGCAATCTTAAGTAACTATAGCCTAGCTGCCCTGCTAGGTTGCAAGCCATAGCAAGCAGCTAAGGCTGATATACATTTGCAGCAAAGTGGACATTGTCTGATAAGAGCAACAAAAGTATTGCAGCAACATGATGTAGCAACAAGGTATAGCAGCATGATGGAGCAACTTAAGTATTGCAGCAGCATGATGTAGCAACAAGGTATTGCAGCATGATGATGATGATGTATTGAGTATGCCTTGAGTGTATGATTGGGTGAAACACAGTGACAGGTGCAATTAATGATGAAGTGCAGCATAGCAGCCATTGAGTGCAGATCAGTGATGAGTACAACATTGGGTACAGATCCGTGATAAGAGCAGCTCAATGATTGGAGCAGCACAGTGACATGAGCAGCAACATGAAGTGCATAGCATGGTCATTAGGTCCAGCATTGTGATGATAAGTGCAGCATGGTGCAGCACGGAGAGGTGCAGCAAGTGGATGAGATGCAGCACTATGATAGGTGAAGGAGTCACCTTGGAGAATCAGTTGAAGCAGCATGTCTTCAACTGATCTCATGTAGATATAGAAAGTCAAAGTGTTGACTTCTGTTGTAAATGTACTATCTCTCTCTCTCTCTCTCTCTCTCTCTCTCTGTTGAACTATTGAAGAACATAGAAGAAGAATTGATCAAAAGGTTCCCCACATTGGGGTTGTCCTTCGCTAGCGCCACATCTTGTGTCCTCTTGTCTTGGCTTGTCTTCTACAATTTATGTTTATGTTCTATCTGCAGTTTACTTTAATGCTGATGTGATTGCTAATCTGGAAAAGATATTTAGCTAACTGTGAAAATTGAAATAAATTGCTCTAAGCATAGAACATACCTAAAATTAACACCTTGGAAGTCATGAATGTGGATTGATTGCATGCATCTTGTGGAATTCTTGCTATTTTTGGATAAGATTGTTATGGAGAATTTTCCTAGAGGATTATTATATGTTTTTTTCCCTAATGCATCTTGGAGGGCATACTTAGTGAGTTCTCGTAAGTGGGTCTTGGAGCACGTCCTCCTATGTGGAGAACTATTTTGTTATGTCTTGAATGCATGCATTCTTAGTACGGTGCACATTCCATGTGCACACTTGGCATTTGACTTGGTTTAGTCCTTGATTTTGATGGTACACTCCCTTTCAGAGCATTATTTAGTGCATACTTCTCTCTATTTTTAGATAGAATGTGTTAGCTTGGAGAGGCTAGTGTCCACATGATATGACATGGTTGACGATGGAGTGAGGAGAGATCTAACTATTCCAATATTCCACTATTTGTTTGACTTGTTATGGAGTTAATTAAAAGGATTTAATGTATGAAAGAAAGAGTCACTCTATAAAGAGGAGTGTTCTCTCTCTCCATTGTAGCGGTTGTTGAAATTTTCAAGATTGAGGTTTTATTTTTTGCAATTATTTTACAAGTTTATTTTTGTAGGAAACCTTTGTAACTAGTCATGAAGGATTTGTAATGGAACATCTACCATTTGGATAATGTTAAGTGAGGATTTCATCCCTTTGATATTCATTATTGTCATATTAACCTTACATCTAACAAACAAGGTTGTTGCTTGTGTTGAAGAAAATGTACTAGATTCAGTATTTATACATGTAATTTTGATCTTTGTACTTGTGAAGAAAAAAAATATTATTTTTGAGAATTATAAGAATGAGTTTCTTGCTCATTCCATAGGTCTAGGAAAGTCAAAGAGTCAAAGAGCTCTTCTTGAGCATTTATGTAATGTATATGAGTCAACCTAGAGTCTAGGTCAGCCCTCCAAGACAAGCACAATCCTCTTGAAGAAGGCAGCAAGCTAAACGATGAAGAGAATAGTTAAGTCGGCCAGTAAAATCGATATAAAGAAAAGCCATGTTGGCTCAGATGAAGTGACACAACAGTTCACATTCATGTCAGCTCATTTATAGAGACAGAACAACTATAAATACTCAACTAAACTTTGCAAAAGAACAGACAGAATCTCGCATTACTCTGTGGCTTCGGAAAAGGCAGCAAGGTGCAGTCACGATGATAACCACAGTGAACACCCTCGGATTCCTCTCAGAAATCTCGATCAAGCTAAAGGTTACAAGAATCTTGGAGGAGGACTTTATTATAGAATCTCGGTTGAGGAAAGGGTCTATAGTTCTCAGATACAGATTATAAGAGCACACACACTTGGCATAAATATCACAGTAGTGGATGCACAGCATGACAAAGACGAGGATAATCTCTGAACACAGTCACATACTTGATGAAGTTCTCTATGCTCTCATAGTCATGGTAACAAGGATGATCACAGTCTCAACATAAAGGAAGGACCTGAATATACACCAAGATGTCACCATAGGCATGAGGGATTAACATGAGGACTTTGATGCAGCAGTCACATGTATATATCTATATAAATGTCTCATCATAGAAACCTCAGCTACATAATGATGATCTCGGTAAGCAGTAACGAACTAAGTAAAGATAGAGATATGGTGCAGCAGTCTTGCTCTCATGAATATCTCAGTGATGTTGCAGCAGTAATGGATATCTCAGTGCTGCAGTGACAACGATGATCTCAGCAGTATGAAGAAGAGGATTGATGGCTTGGTCTTGGAGTGGCTCAGTTAGTCAAGGGTCATGGTCGTGGTGTTCGTCAATTGGAATCTCTATAAGAAGAATTTTTATGTGGGTTTTCCTCTCCAAGAGGGAGAGGTTTTGGCCCTGGCAGAATGCCAACTTATTGTGTTCTTGTCTCTTTGTTATGGTAGCTATTTAATGAATAAAAGAAGGTGCACTAATGTTAACAAGCTAAGCATTAATAGTTATCATGTAAAGAAGAATCTCATTAACCCTGTGCCCTAGATTCTTCAACGTGGTACCAGCTATGGTTACAGTCTAAGGAAGGGCAGAAAAGAGACATGGAAAGAACAAGCCTACAACAAGAAATCTACAAACAGAACTTCGGATCGCTCTAATCGGATGGTACAGGTTCTCGGTGACACAGAACAGTGACATGTTCGAACTCTTCATCAGTCGTAATGAGCACAACAAAGTATAATACCTCAGTAGATGAACTTGGTGGATACTCTGTTTTGGCATCAATACAATCACTGTCATAATCACAGTCCTGTCACTACATGTTCATGATGGAGAGATACACTAACAGGTCTTGACACATCTCTGTCTCTCGGCATAAGAATGACGGTCTCAAACATCCTACAACACCACTCAGTTTCGATGGAAAGAATCATGGTGACCCCAATTCTACTTATGATGCTTAGTTATTAAGGATCTCAGGTAAAAATGCAATCGTTTGACTAATTCCATACAAGTCCTCGATACAAGTTGGCATTTCTGTCTCAGCATAAATTGTAATCTCAGGCAAACAAAGTATTGTTGGTGCTCAGAATCTCAGGAAAAGAAGGCAGGTTCGGTGATCACAGTCACATCCTCGGTAAAGATTTTTGTGCAATCATGATAAACGCAACTTACATTCTCGGTCAAGGTGCATAAGTTATGATCTCAGTAAAAACTATGAAGAGACAGCCATGATCTCGATAGATCAAAAGGCAGGTCCCCAATACATATCTCAATAAAACCAGTGTTCCACGGGGACTTCCCCCCCCAGGGGTCTAGTTTCCTCACTCCCCCATGCTCAGGGGACTTGGGGACGAGTAGGGGTTGTTTCCCCACGTCCCAAAAATGAGGAAACTCAGGGGGTCGTTTCCCTTTCCCGAGGGGGCGTTTCCGAAAAGGGGGACGAGGGGGGTCATGAGGGGACGAGGGGGGACGAGGGGGGACAAGAACACATTTTAATTTTTAAAACAAAACTAAAATTTAATTAACTTAAAACTAAAATTTAATTAACCTTAAAACTAACGCTCTTAACACTTAAGCGTAGGGTTTCATTGTTTCAAACTTCAGTTTTATTATGTAATAAAGCCGCAAGCTGAGACCTCACACCCACACACGCACAGTTGAAGCATGAGACCTCACATGCACAGTTGAGACCTCACACCCTCACACGCACAGCTGACTCTTGAAAATTTTGACTCTTGATGTATCAGACTTGACTTTAATCTTTTATAATTCTATAAAATTTGGACTCTTGATGTATGATGTATCAGACTTGACTTCTTTAATTTTATGTCAATATTGAATATTCACTGTTCAGTATTCAATGTTCATAGTAGGAAGTGGAACATCAATATGGTTTAAACTTTAAACTTTAATCATAATGTATGATGTATGATTATAAATTAAAATTTTAAATTTATATGATATTAGATAATGATATTCATATCAATGATCATACTTTGCAGCTTTTCAATTCAAACCCAATTGTCATAGTGGACTCAATTAATAAATTATATTTTATATTTATAAGTTTTTAAGACCCTAACGCTCCCCCACGTTTCCTAAAAAATGGTGGGGAGCTTTTGCATAGGCCGCTCTCACGCCCCCTCGGTCCCTCGTCCCGGAACCTTGGTGGAACATTGAATAAAACACAGTGATGAATTTGGTGACAAGTTCGGACTCACAACACAGTGCACAATTAGAATGAACAACACTCATGGACATCACTATCTCGGTTGCATAGGCTGCTCCCGCACCCCCTCGCTCCCTCGCCCCCTTGTCCCGAAACCTTGGTGGAACATTGAATAAAACATGGTGATGAATTTGGTGACAAGTTCGGGCTCACAACACAATGCACAATTAGAATGAACAACACTCATGGACATCACTATCTCGGTACAGTATCAATATACTTGTCACAGTTTTGAATCTGATCTATAAACATGATCTCAATAGCATGATGCTTGGATCAGAGCATGAATTTGCTGATGTTGAGTGTAATATGGTCCACGTGTGGGATGGCAGTATCACTAGCATGTCAAATATAGGAGTCAAAAACACCTTGAAGATGAATTAGGAATCAAGATGATCTCGAGATCATAAAGCAGTTTCGATGATGACAAGATCACACAAGTCATAATGCTAGAAAGTCTCCAAAGAAGTTTTGGTAAAAGGATACTAGTGGTACATGATGGGCAGCTCAAGCAAAGGGCACATCAAGGTGAAGATCTCCTCTTCACATGCCAAGTAAGTATCTTTCATGTTTTTTTTTTGATTTAATGACTTTGATGTGCAAGAAAACAGAAATATTGGAGGAAATTCATAGTCCTCATGATAAAGGTCCTTGCATAGAATGAGGAGGATGGTCTTAGTCCTCATAGATGAATCATTGAATAAGGTCCCCATTGAATTCATGAAGGTAGACATTAGGAATGCCAGTAGAACATTATAAGAAAATTCATGTCATTGGATAGGATGGAAGGATCCGAATGGAGTCCATGGTGAGAGAGTAGAATGCTTTAAGGTAGTCTCTCTCGATAAGTCTCTTTTTGGGCTCCTAGATCCTACGTAGCTTGTGACTACAATATATTATTAGATATGATGTGAAATTATCTTGTGCCATCATCACAAGGGTGACTAGATTCACAAGGATAAGTAAGATACCTCAGTCAACAACTTAGGGTTTCTATGAAAAAAGGAAAGTTGTAGGCTACAACTTTGCAGAACTCAAACATTTGAACAAGGCTCATCATGTAAAAGGAAAACATCTGCTGAATAGGGATCTTTAAAGATCCTCAAGATTCTCTGATGGAATCTTAGATTCACTGATCTAGGAATGAAGCAAGTGTTTCAATAAAAACTCCAGCCTGTGGAGTTCATGAATAATAATATGATGACGTAAGAGCAGTTCAAGGGGTTGAAGATCTTTTAATCAAGGAAGATGCTAAAAGAAACCTGGACAACCTAAAGGTAAAATGAGGTATGTATACTTGTATTTAAGTTTTATAATGACATGTCATATGGTTGCAGATCAATACTTCTATCTGGAGAAGCATGATCGAAGGGAAAGGATCTCCTCTGAAAGTATGCAGAAAGACATAAGCCACACTAGATGAAATCAACATAATATGTGGTTGACCACAATTACATAACTCTGATTAGAAAACTCTAAAAGGACACCTGGGAATGGAATGTATAAGGAAAGAAGAGATCATGAGACATGCAACCCTGATGAAGGCAATCAACACCCAAAAAGATCAAGACGACTTGACAAGAAAATCTCCCAGAAAGATATAAAGACTAATGGAAAGGATGTAGACCCTTGACAATGGATATCTTTGGGAAATGTGTCAACATGTATGCAGGATGCTGATACCTACAGAAAGATGTCGTGATGGAGAGCCATCTAGTAAGGTACGATTTGATTTAATGATATGTTTCTTTAATAATATCTAGATAAGTTCATGCAGAGCTACTTACAAGTACAACTAGCAATCATGTGATGGATCGAAGAAGCATGATGAGAAAGAAGTAGTCATATGATGAAGGTTCCAGATATGAAGAAGGCCACTTTCCATGAAGAAAGGAATGACATGACGAACTAAGAAGGAAGGTGATCGATGGTTGTTGCCCTACAAGGAAGAAGCTCAACTAAAATTCATGACATCAAGGAAAGAAGTTGATCAAGCAGTTGAAGGACCCACGAAGAAGAAGTTGATGATATATAGAAGAGTCCCTAGCTAAGAGGGATCTCTGACAAGTTCCTGATTAAAAGGGAGCTTGGGCAAGTTTCTGATCAGAGGAAACTTGGGCATATATTCTTGTCTTCACTTTGGAAGAAAGAATGGAGGATTGGCTAATCATTTGGCATCCTATGCTCTTTGAGGATGTGTAGGGCATCCAAGACAAGAGTAGGGAAGAGGACCGATATTCTTTGAGCGTTGGGAACCCAAGATAAGAATAGTCCTAGAAGGTCATACTTAGTGAACACCCAGGTGGGTATCTACCTTGAGAGACAATGATGAAGGTATCTATAGTCATTGGTCTCGCCAACATTGTGTGTGCTCTACTCCATCCGAATCTTCTTATGAGAAATTCTTCAAATTGAGAATAACCAAGTACCACTGTAAAGACCTCCCTAGTTAAGACAGAGTGTTGAAGAAAATGTAACTAGGTTTGGTAATTTATACATTTAATTTTGATCTTTGTACTTGTAAAGAAGAGAAATATTATTTTTTCAGAATTATAAGAATGAGTTTCTTGCTCATTCCATAGGTCTAGGAAAGTCAAAGAGTCAAAGAGTCAAAGAGCTTTTCTTGAGCATTTATCCAATGTATATGAGTCAACCTAGATTCTAGAATCCTCTTGAAGAAGGTAGCAAGCTAAAAGATGAAGAGAATAGTTAAGTCGGCCAACAATATTGATATAAAGAGAAGCCACGTCGGCTCAGATGAAGTGACACAACAGTTCACATTCATGTCAGCTCATTTATAGAGATAGAACAACTATAAATAGTCAACTAAACTTCGCAAAAGCACAAACAGAATCTCACATTACTCTGGGGCTTCGGAAAAGGCAACAAGGTGCAATCACGATGATAAACACAGTGAATACCCTCGCATTCCTCTCAGAAATCTCGATCACATTAAAGGTTACAAGAATCTTCGAGGAAGACTTTATTATAGAATCTCAATTGAGGAAAGGGTCTATAGTTCTTGGATACAGATTATAAGAGTACACACTCTTGCCAAAAATATCACAATAGTGTATCCACAGCATGACAAAGACGAGGATAATCTCTGAATACAGTCACATACTCGATGAAGTTCTCTATGTTGTCATAGTCATGGTAACAAGGATGATCACAGTCTCAACATAAAGGAAGGATCTCAATATACTCAAGATGTCATCATAGGCATGAAGGATTAACATGAGGACTTTGATGCAGCAGTCACATGTATATATCTATATAAATGTCTCATCATAGAAACCTCATCTACCTAATGATGACTCGGTAAGCAGTAAACAACTAAGTAAAGATAGAGATATGGTGCAACAGTCTTGCTCTCATGAATATCTCAGTGACGTTGCAGAAGTAATGGATGTCTCAGTTGTGCAGTGACGACGATGATCTCAACAGTATGAAGAAGAGGATTGGTGGCTTGGTATTGGAGTGGCTCAATTAGTGAAGGGTCATGGTCTTGGTGTCCGTCAATTGGAATCTCTATAAGAAGAATTTTTATGCGGGTTTTCCTCTCCAAGAGGGAGAGGTTTTGGCCCTGGTAGAATGCCAACTTATTGTGTTCTTGTCTCTTTATTATGGTAGCTATTTAATGAATAAAAGAAGACACAAATGCTAACAAGCTAAGCATTAATAGTTATGATGTAAAGAAGAATCCCATTCACCCTGTGCCCTAGATTCTTCAACAGCTTGAGCTAATATAACATTACCTTCATGGCTTTGTTTTAGAGTAGAACTCCTAGCTTTCCAACAATAGTTTTCTACATTAATTTTCGACAACCCAAGGTTTAGTAGTGGCATGCAGAGTAGCCCTTATTTGCCTCACATTATTCACAAAACAACCTTCTTTAGAGTAATATTCCACGACTCCATTTCGCCCAAGATTTGGCATGCATTAGTCTTGGGGTTTTCGTCACCCTTACTGTTCTCAATCCATTCATATTTTCTCCAATCTTACAGCTACATGTTTAATTAAGGCTTACTCTTTAAACATCACCTAGACCATCCATTCCATAGCCTTAGAAATCCTAATTAGGAATGTCCCCCATGTGTTGGAGAAGAGACAACCTAAAAAGAGGGTAAGACCTACTAAGGCAACAACGGGTAGCCTTCCTTACTTACAAAATGCTAGTACTTGGTGCTTGGGACTTTGAACTTTACAACTTGTCAATGGCTAGGTAGTTGTGCTACCAGTAATGTAATTTCCTTATTTAAATATCATTTAACTATGATTTATTATTAGTCACTTGTATGAACGTGACTTTATTAGATCAAGTCTGCAAAATGTGGGGCTTTTAAACCATGAGAATGTCATCTATTTTTATTCTCCTCTGTTCTGATCAGGGATAGGGGTAGACGCCTCTTTGCTACATCAGAAATGCTAATACAAGGTTGAACATCAAGTATCCCTCTGGAACTATATCCATCTGTCGAGTCAAAGGTACCCAAATAGGGTGCTTGCCTAGTACTCAAGGATAATATTCTGCTTATGGTGTTTTATCTGTTCTGAACTTACATCTCCTAGAATAAAATTACTCATTAAACTAAAATCTTTCTTTACTAATGACTTTTGGAATGGAGAAAAAAATCGCAACTATATATTTGCCCCCCCTCTTCTCAAAATTAACTCTCTCTCTCTCTCTCTCTCTCTCTATATAAATATATATATATATATATATAAAGAGAGAGAGAGAGAGAGATGCTTCAAATCAACATTTCTTCCTCACTGCAATTATAATGCAGTCTCATGTTGAGCAAGAAACTAATATAATAAAGTAGAAAGACACCTTAGATTTGTAGCAGAGAAATCTTACCCCTGTATCTGATTCGAACAAAATACAATAAAAATAGATGATGCTAATGGTTTAGGAGATGCATACTTTGTAGACAAGGAAGGGATAAAGCATAGGTGATGGTCAACATCGATTGTTCCCGAGTACTTCAGGAATTTTGTGAATCTCGGGAATTTTCCCTCAATAAAAGGGTTATTAGTACTGTTTTAAAACTCTAGTTCGGACTCTGAACCGATTGAGGGTCGACTCTGACTCGATATCGACTCAGCCTAGTTGATTTCAATGGCTCGATCCTTTGTAAAAAAAATACACTAAATATTTATTTTTTTATAAAAAAACATATTTTAAAGATTTTCATTCATGTTTCCAAACACAAAGCATTAAGAATATAGAGAGAAGACAACATGTGATCAAAGTAGGCTCATGAATATATCCATTATATCAAAATCACACCCAATGCACTGTCCAATACATGTAACATATAGAGATCAGAACAAAAACACATAATCAAGGAGGCTCTAAATGGCCTCTACAAAAAACATCATTGGTCACTAGTCACTAGTGGTTACTGCTAGAGAAGCAAACATCATCTCGTTCAAACTCTGAATCAGAGTCAGACAGGGAAACCCATGGCTCCTCCTTTTCATCACAATCTTCAACTACAACTGTAGAAGTAGTAGCACTAGCAGGCACAACAGCTGCATGCTGAGATAGACAAGCAATGTGCTTGCGTCGTGGATGAGTAGAGGAAGTGCCTACAACTGGAGAACTTGGGGTTGGGCATGGTACTAGTGGATCTGCATTTAATTAAACATTAGGTTCAACTAATGCCTCCATCTATAAATCCAAATCAAGGCGAATATCCTCATCAGAATCAAACTCTGTTGGATGACTCTCCACTACCCAATCTGATGTTGGATCAATATCTTCCAACGCAGTGGGATATGTGCCAGGTCTTTTGTTCAGCAATTGGTTGTGTCTTAGCCAGAGGTTGTATTGGACATAGACTAGATCATTTAACCATTTTTTTTCCAAACAGTTTCTCTTGTTTGTGTGAATCCTCTCAAAGACAAACCAATTGCGCTCACACCTAGAAGCACTGCAACTTCGACTCCAAATACAGGCTGCAAACTTCTACAATTGAGGACAATGGCTATCAAATGCCTCCCACCATTGTGCTGCAAAAAACATAGTTGTGTAATGAGTTAACTCAACAAATTATATCCAAATTCCAAATTATAAACAATTTAACAAAATAAGAATTTGAAAATTGAAATTGTTTGTTTACCTGGCTCATCTGCTTCCGTTGCAATCCTTATTAGGTTCATGCCAAAGCTACCCATGGCTCTGCTAAAACAAGTGGTCTGTCGATGTATCTCCAGCTGGTCACTCTCCTTAGGGACCATGCACTCAAGACACTCAATCAACCTATCTCTAACCTCCCTAGTCAAACTACCTCCAAATCTTTATAATGATACTTTGGATTCAGAAACAACCCAGCTGCATGTATACGGCGATGGAGTTGATTGTTCCATCTTTGATCAATGATTTCCCAAATGGGCCCATACTTAGCCACTCTATCCTTGTATGTTTCCTTTATTTGCTCCTTTGCTTGATCCATATCCTCATAAATGAAGCCCATAGCCAATCTTTCCCCATCCACCAACCGCAACTCCTTAACCGGTGGCTCAACAACCTTCATAATCTTTGTTGCCTTTTTCCAAAATATTTCTTCATTAATTTTCTTTCTCACATCTTTGCCATCCTGTTTGTGAGCCCATTGACATTCATTCCATTCATCACTAGAAAACACCCTTTGCAAGTTTCTACGTTGGGAAAGCATAGATTGCAATGTCAAAAAATGAGTTGCAAGTCTAGTGATGGCAGGCCTAACAATATCCTTGTCCCCTATGTGTTTTCTCATCAAGTTCAAAATCCATGAGTGATTGTAGATATATTTTGTTATGCTTTCGGCATGCTCTACAGTGTTCTTGATCCAATCTATTTTACCAATATCCTCAAGCATGAGGTCTATGCAATGTGTAGCACATGGGGTCCAAAAGATGGTTTTGTGTTTTTCCTCTAACATTTTACTAGCAAGAACATAGTTAGAGGCATTATCTGTGATGATCTGAACAACATTAGTAGCCACCCCCACCTTTTAAACAACCTCATCCAAAAGTTGAAACAACAAGTCTGCATCTTCCACCCTATCAGATGCATCAACTGATTTTAGAAACATGGTTTCATGTGGGAAAAAGATAAGAAAGTCTATAATGGTATGGTTCCTTTGATCAGTCCATCCATCTGACATGATGGCACATCCTGTTTTTGCCCATGAGCTTTTGAAATCTTTCAAATATTCATCAATAGAAAAAACCTCTTTTTGCAAAAGAGATCCACTTAACTCATGCATAGTAGGGCCTTTGAATCCCTTTCCAGCAACAAATATGGCATCAAACATAGGTTCATAATATGGCATCAAACATAGGTTCATAATATGTTCATTTCTTTTACAAAAATTACTCTTTTCACTTTCCAGATTTGCAACAACAACAAAAAGCAAGCAAAGATAGATTTGAGAAGTGAAGAAAAAAAATACCTCTAGGCTCTAGCCTCCTCAATGTTGCTCCAACAAACCAACTCCTCAATGTTACTCCAACAACTGCCCAAGAAGCTTCTCACTACTGCTCCAATGATTGCCCAAGAGACTCCACATTGCTGCTCCAAAAACCAACTCCACAACTCTTCACAAACTCCTCACAAATCCTCACACAAATGCAATGAGAAAGTTGTGAGGAAATGTGAGGAGGTTGGATAAGCTTCATAGGCTTGTGAGAGGTTAGATGGACTTGCAAAAAACCTAAAACCTAATTTGTAGTCTGCTTTCCCTCCCTTTTCCGCTGTGGACCGGGTTTGCCAGGTTCGGTCGGGTTAGGTCGGACTTGACCGAGTCGGCCACTCTGTTACCGAACATGGCCAAGTTGGTGACTGGCTCGGCCAGTTCGGTAACAGACCGACCTTTGGCCTAGTTTTTGTACCAATTCGGGTTGGGCAGGGGTCCGACTCGGTCGGCTCTGTTGAAATTTGATGACTAAAATAAGTTTCCAACAATCCCAACCCGGTTTTAATTTCACCTTATCACTCCCATTCAGTTAAATGCCCTTTCCCATAAACATACATTCAACATATAGAATTCTGCAAATGAAATTTTCAGATTAAAACACATGGGACTGTCAACACACGCTGAAAATAAATATAGACATAACCAGACCAGCGACACACATAAAAATACACACAGATTTTTGGTCAACTTAGACCTAGGCAAAATGCCTTCAATCTTCTCCTAGAAAACCTGTTAGAGAGCTCTTCAAATTTATTTAACTTTCAATTTCAAGAAAAATACATTTGCAGACAAAACAAAACAGCAAAATACAACTTATCTCTTCAGCCCAAAACTCCTTGAAAATCGTGCCCACTTTGCCTCAATTTTTGTGCCCACTTGAAGTTGAAAATATTTACTATACGGATATGATTGAAAGGTTTTCATACAACTATACGAATTGTACTGGTTTTTTTTTAAAAACATCAAAAACTTCTCTCAAACCGCGTGCAACTAACAGCATTCAATGTCATTCGTACTGTACCTTTTGTTGTCTTCTAAACCTTGATTTCCATGACCAACTTTGCCCAGAAATCACTCCTTCAGCGTGCTGCAACAAATTTCTCCTTCAGAACTTTTCTCCAGCTCGCAGCCTCCTTTCTCCAATCTGCTCATGAAGAATGAACGCAATCTCTCTTTTCTTTACCCCCTTTTGTTTCCCTAAATGACTTTTGGGCAACCCAAAGATCTAATGGCTCAAATTCATTTAGAGCAAGGGATGAGAATAAATGCGCATTTAATTCTCACTTTCTATTTTTTAACTCACCCATTAAATAAAGTACCCACATTGTACTTTATGTCTAAAGTCACTTTTCACTTTATAATTTAACATTGACTTTACCACTTATAAAGTCACACTTAGGAAAATAATTATTTTGGACACTTTTCCCTAGGTAGAGACTAACCCATGGGAAACCACTTGTCCAAGGTACAATAAAAATCAACACAACCTCTTGCTGAGGAAAGTGTTTCTCACCACACCCATTTTGTCCCTGAAATGGCCATGCTTGCCTCTTGGCAAGGACTTCGTGAGAACATCGGCCACTTGCTCATCTATTGATATATAGTCTAGCTTCATTGCCCCCTTCTGAACATAGTCCCTGATGAAATGATATCTAATGTCAATGTGTTTTGACCTATCATGAAACATTGGGATTCTCCGTGAGTTTAATGCAACATTGATTATCACAGTGAATAACCGTCGGTGTCAACTCCTGATCAAATAGGCCATACAACAACTTGCAAATCCAAATGGCCTAACAACTACCCTAGCTAGCAGCCATATACTCAGCCTCATAAAAGCTTAAAGCAACTGACTTTTTCTTTCGACTGAACCACGACACAACTGTCGAGCCCAATCTGAAGCAACACTCTGAAGTGCTTTTCCTACCAAAAGCACAACCTGCCCAATCTGAATCTGTGTAACCTGCCAACCTAACTCCATCTCCCCACCTATAGTTCAGACCATAATCAACAGTCCACTGCACGTAGTGAAGAATGTGCTTTGCAGCTACCCAGCACCTTCCTGGGCTCAACCATGAATTGGCTAAGTGTATTCACTGTAAAGCATATATTTGGCCTAGCATTGACCAAATACATCAAGGACCCAATAAGCTACCTATACAATGTGGGCTCCACCAAATTAGAATCTGAAGCATGAAGCTTCTTCTAGTTGGTGATCATAGGTGTATACATAGGTCTACAATCTACCATGTGAAATTTGCTCAACACATCCACAGTATATTGCCCCTGCCCCAAAAAGATATAACCCTCCTCCTGCCACACCTCAAGCCCCATAAAGTAATGCATCAACCCAATGTCCTCCATCTCGAACTCCATAGCAAAATCCTCCTTGCAACCACTAATCAGTCTCTTTGCCCCAATAATGAACAAGTCATCAACATACAACACAAGAATGAGCGGATCATCCCCTACAACAATGTAGTATAGGTACGGATCTGCATCACTCTTCGTGAAACCCATCTGCTGCAAGTAAGTATCAATCCTTGAATACCAAGCTCTCGGAGCTTACTTAAGTGAGTAGAGTGCTCGCCTCAACCGGCACGCATGGGTCTCCCGCCCAAGTACCTCAAAGCCCTGTGATTGCTCAACATACACCTCCTCCTTTATAACTCCGTTCAGAAATGCGGTCCTCACATCCATCTGATGGATCTACTAACCCATTTCTGCAACAATAAAAATAAGGGACCGGATAGAAGTGTACCGAGCTACAGGAGCGAAGGTCTCATCATAGTCAACTCCCTCTATCTGTGAGAACCCTCTAGCCACAAACCTCGCCTTGAACTTCTCAATGTTGTCATCCACAGCATGCTTGATCTTGTAGAGCCACCTGGAAGTCACAACTGACTTGCCCTTAGGCCTAGGCACCACTTCCCAGACATTGTTCGTAATGATAGAGGCATACTCCTTCACCATAGCCTCTCTCCATAACTCCTGGCTGGCAGCCTCCTCATAGCTAGTAGGCTCAGAGTCAACAACGCTGGTAGCCTTGGCTACATAACTCAAAACCGCTCAAGTGGCACACTCTCCCTGTTCACCCTCTTCGGAGGACCAATGGACTTTGCTTCCTTCAAGGTGTCTTGAAGCCACTTGGGCCTCCTCTTCCCTGAAGAAGCTTCCCCATAGACCCCCCAGTCTGGTGACACTGAAGGTCTACCAACTGACCCTTGTGTGCTTGTACCAGCACCTGTCCTCAAAGAACCTATACTGGCACCTGTGCCTGTGTTAGCTGAAGTGCCATGTGAACTTTGTACCAGTGGAATCCCTAAAGAAGTGCTCGGTGAACTCGCAACTGGTGCCCCAGATGTCACTGGCACTAAAGTACCTCTTGTACCAGTCGATCCAGAACCCTAAGGTCCTGCTCCCTATACCTAACCTCCCTACTGAGGAGAAGTTTGTGACTCTCTCTCATCATACTCTCGTGATCTTTGATAGGTCCTCTCCTCCTCGAACTTCACATCCCTCCTAATCACCACTCTCCGTTTAGAAGGAATGAAGATTCGATAGGCCTTCGAAGTCTCGTTGTAACCCATAAAGATACCCTTCTCTGCGATGGGTTCTAGCTTTGTCCTCTGCTCCTTGGGGATATAAGAATATGTGAGACATCCAAAGATACGAAGATGTGCCACATGAGGATTTTCTCAAGTGAAAGCCTCCCCTGGAGTCATATTCCCCAATACTCTGTGAGGACTCCTGTTCTGAAGATAAACAGCAGTATTGCAGACCTCAAACCACAAAAACAAAGGCAACCCCTGGTCATGAATCATCGCTCTAGCAGCCCCAACAATAGTTCTGTTCTTCCTTTCAGACAACCCCATTCTATTGGCGGTAGTAAGGAACCGTGAACTCTCTCCTAATGCCCTCCTATGCACAGAAGTCAGAAAACTCACCATCAGTATACTCACCACCATTGTCTGACCTCAAGACTTGAATCTTCCTACCGGTCTGTTTTTCCACAAGAGCTTTGAACTCTTTAAAGCAACTGAAGACCTCAATCTTGGTCTTCAAGAATATATCCGAGTCCTAGAGTACTCATCAATGAATATAACATAATACTCATAACCACCCAAAGACACATGAGACATACGACAACTAACATCAGTATGAATCAAGTCTAGTATACTTGTAGATCTGTTGTCACTCGCTGGGAATGGTAACTTGGTGTACTTTCCCAAAGCACACCCTCTGCAGACCTCATAATGCTCAACACTAAAATCAGAAACTCCAGTAGTGATCTCCCTTAGTACTCTCAAAGCTCCATGATGCATACGCGCCATCCTTCAGTGCCATAACTCGCACAAATCTCTACCGTTGGTGGTACTAGTGTGAGTACTACCAAATGTACTACTCACCAATGCTCCTGCCCACTGAAAACTGGATCTATATAGTTTCCCAGAGCGGACTCCAATCACTTTGGCCGAAGTGATGGAAGCTCCCCTGGGATGCATCAATACCTACCCTCCTGAGAAAGTGACCTCAAACCCCTGCTCCTCCATAGCAGACACTGAAATCAAGTTCTTCTTCGTCCACGGAACATACAAAACATCCATGACCTTCAAAGGAGGCAAAGACTCCCTCTCAAAGGTCACAGTCCCCACACCAACAGCTCTCACAGTGCAGTCATCTCCTAGTACAATCTCAATATCAAATGCCCTCTCTGCAAGCTCTAAAAAGAACTCCCGTGCACCTTTCATACTGCGGGAAGCCCCAATGTTTATATACCACACATCGAATGATGTACTCGTACTAGATGTAAAAGTAATAAATGCAAAGTCCTAGTCAAACTGTGAAGCAAACTGCTCCACCTCTGTTGAAGCTATAGTACACTTCTTCCCCTTGTTCTTCCTCTCAGGATATGTAGCAGCATAGTGTCCCATCTTTTGACATGCCAAACATTTGACTTTGGACATATTCGTATCTTTCTTCTTCTTCTTCTCCTTTCTCTTAGCCCCATTTGATGAGGCACCTTTCTTGGCCTTCCCTTTGTTCTTCCCCTTGGCTATCAAGGCTACATCGTGCTCATCTGCTATCTTCATCCCACCACTGTCAATCTTTCGTATCTCATGATGCACACAATCATCCTAGAATCTGTCCCAATTGGGAAGATTCTCCCTAGAGGTAACAGCATCTCCAAAGACCTCCCAAGACTTAGGAAGTCCCGCTACATCTATCCTGACTAACTTTATGGGTGAAATTGTCTCACCAATAGCAGACAAATCATCACGTCCCTGTTTGACCCTACCAACATAATGAACTACCCCTTCAGCCTTTGTCATCCTGACGTTCTTCAATTGTTCTTTGAGTACCATCTTCCTGCTCTCATTGGTACTCTGATAGAGAGTGGTTAGAGTTGTCCACATCTGATATGCATGTGTGTTTCCTCTCACCTGACTGTCAATCAAAATCTGCTTTGCCTTTGCATTATTTTTTTTGAATTCAGCAAGTTCATCTACAGCAGTAGGAGGTACAACCACTTGCCGCACTATGTCCCAAACTGATGCCTTCTCAAACATTGTCTAAATTCTGTCCTTCCAAATGGCATAGTTGGATATCCCATCCAGTTTGTCCTCTATCCTTAAGAACATGGCCATGACTGCTGTCCAAAATTTACAAAACCAAGAAAATGGAAAAATGAACTTTCTAGCACACCTTGTCCCAAATATCAGTCTGTGTGAAAGTTCACCTTGCTGTCCCAAAATATCAGTTTGCTGTCCAAACTAAGTTTGTTGTCCAAAAATTCAGTTTGTTGTCCAAACCATTGTTTATTATCCAAACTATTGTCTGTTGTTCAAACTGCAAATTTAAGCACATAACTCTGATACCATGTTGAAATTTGATGACTAAAAAATGTTTCCAACAATCCCAACCCGGTTTTAGTTTCACCTTATCACTCCCATTCAGTTAAATGCCCTTTCCCATAAACATACATTCAACATATAGAATTCTGGATATGGAATTTTCAGATTAAAACACATGGGACTGTCAACACACACTGAAAATAAATATGGACATAACCAGACCAGCAACACACATAAAAATACACACAGATTTTTGGTCAACTTAGACCCATGCAAAACCCCTTCAATCTTCTCCTGGGAAAACCTGTTAGAGAGCTCTTTAGATTTATTTATCTTTCAAGTTCAAGAAAAATACATTTGTAGACAAACAAAACAGCAAAATACAACTTATCTCTTCAACCCAAAACTCCTTGAAAATTGTAACCACTTTGCCTTGATTATCGTGCCCACTTGAAGCTGAAAATATGTATTGTACGGATACGACTGTACGAACTGTACAGATTTCCGTACCACTATACAGATTTATTTTTTCAAAAAAAATCAAACACTTCTCTCGAACAGCGTGCAGATCACAGCGTTCAATGTTGTTCGTATTGTACCTTCTATTGTCTTCTAAACCTTGATTTCCATGCCCATCTTTGCCCAAAAATCAATCCTTCAGCTTGCTGCAACAATTTTCTCCTTCATAACTTTTCTCCAGCTCTCAGTCTCCTTTCTCCAATCTGCTCATGAAGAATGAATGCAATCTCTCTTTTCTTTTCCTCCTTTTGTTTCCCTAAATGACTTTTGGGCAACCCTAAGATCTAATGACTGAGATTCATTTAAATCAAGGGATGAGAATAAATGTGCATTTAATTCTTACTTTCTATTTTTTTTAAATACCCACATTGTACTTTATGTCTAAAGTCCCTTTTCACTTTATAATTTATCGACTTTACCACTTGTAAAGTCACTTTCACTTTATAAAGTCACACTTAGGAAAAGAATTATTTTGGACACTTTTCCCTAGGTAGAGACTAACCCATGGGAAACCACTTGTCCAAGGTACATTAAAAATCAACAGGTTCGGCTAATTCTGAATCGGTTCGGTCGTTTTTTAAAACACCAGTTATTAGACATGCATGTGGATTGTTGTCCAATAATTTAATTCAAGACTTCAGGGAGGTAAAATCTGAGAACTTGGGAAATTGGCTTGAAAACTATCCCCTTAAAAGAGTTGCAGGACAGCTTGATGGAGCCCTACTTGGTTCAAGCAATGTTTGTCAAAGAGAAACATCTAAAGAATGTTATAGTTGATGTTTTTCATTGTATTCCAAGCCTTAGGATGAGGTGCTAAGGCTTACTTGATGTAATAAATTCACATTCATATAAGTCACTAATAAAAGATATTTAGTACCCCGGATCCGGGTGCATGCAGCATTCCGCCACCTCAGGCTCTAACGTGCCCGGAGTTTGGTTGCCGGAACGGCACCTGGACGGAGGCAAATCACCTTAAATGCACGCAGGTTTCAAAGGACGCCATTCATTGTGAAACGTCGTCGATTCCAGCACAGGTCAGTTCAGCGTTAAACGCTATTCAATTACCTGCAGGTGCCTTAATGCCGCTTCAAGGCTCGAACTTGGTGCTCATCAGCGATAAAATGGACCTTACCGCGTCCAGTTGCAGACATTCTCTGCAAAATTCTCTCCGTCAGTGTGTTCTTTCCTCTGCTCAGCCTGTGGCCGACCCTTCGGCGATTGTTGTCTCTCAGTCTTTCCTTGGCTCTCTGCCGAGCTTGCGCAGCAAGACTTCCGAGGAAGCCATGACTCGCAGCCGCGGCGTGCCTCGAAGAGGAAGCTCTTCGGCCTCTAGGGGTCACGCTCGCCCATCACCTTCGCCTCTGATCATCCCCATCTCCTCCGCTTCCCCTTCATCCCCTCCGCCCACCCCTACCAGGCCTGCACCCAACTCTTCCTTCCAGAACTCGAGATTCACCTTCCGGAGTCGCCTCAACCAGCCCATAATTACTTTCACCACGACTATCATGGTCTCCGAAGAAGTCAAGGAACCTGTAGAACCTATTAGCTCTTCCACCCCATCCCCTAAAGGAAGTCTGTCGCAGGAAGCCGAAATTAATCCCAATCCTTCAGCCATGCATATGCAAGAGGATTCCCCGAAGAATGCTGAGGTTTCAGGCACGCCAATTGTCGAGGAAGCTGAGATTGTTGCCTGCGGTCCAGTTCAACGTAATTTCGGTATCATGCACCTGCTCACCCAATCCGTGGAAGGAGTTCTTGAAGATGAGGAGGCTTCTCAGCCAGCTGCTCCAGCAAACGCGACAGCCAGACGCCCAGACCCACAAAGCTCGGGCAAGTAAGCGTTTTTGTCAGAGAGGTTATGGTTTTTTGCGCAGGTTTTTGTTTCCCCTCTCCTCTCTACAGCAAGCTCTTCTCATGCACTCGGATTTACATAATGTATGGCTGAGGCCGACCTCAAAGCCCGTTTTCCTTTTACTGATTCACATGCTCTCATGTTTTGCTGGAAAGTTTTGGTGGTTCGCTTCCTCTGCTTGGCATCCCCTGCAAGCAAGAAGCTCTTTTGTAATGTTCTCCATCCCCCTGCTGCCTGGTCTCATATCTTCTTTCACAGGCACAAAGTTCTCTTTATGTTCTCTGGTTTCTCTGGTAAGGGCCAGGAAACTGGCCCTCTGAGGCGCTACCCTCATTGTAAATATTTTTACCTTTTATTTTAATAGATTTAGCTCTGCATTCAGAAATATATATATATATATATATATATAGTATAATATATATATATATATATATTATATATATATATATATATATTATATTATATATATATATATAAATAAAAATAAAAATAAAAATAAAATAATTAAAAATAATAAATAAAAATAACAATAAAATAAAAAAATAAAAAAAATAAAAATATTATCGTTCTCCATCCTAGAGAGGAAATTAGCAACTGTGTTTTACTTTCTTGGCCTATCCAAGATGGTAATATTGAATTCCTATAATAAGAACATCCATATAGTAATTCTGCAATTTGTAATTGGTTTATTTATTAAATATCTAGTAGCGAAAAGATATGTATGAATGAAAGTTTCATAACCAATAATGTAATGTTGAAATTTATTAATGGCATGAACAACAACTAAAAATTGCTTTTCAGTAATTATATAATTTAACTCTGTAGGAGTCAAATTTTTACTTGTATAATAAATAGCATAAGGATTCAAATATTTTCATCCCAGCACAACTCCTAAAGTGGTATCTAAAGCATTAGTTGAGATATGGAACGGGAGAGACCAATTTGGCCCTCGTATGATTGTTGCTTCAGTAATTTTATGTTTGAATGGTTCAAATTCTTTTTGGTAGTTGATATTCCAGAAAATATCACAATCCTTTTTATGAGCCTCGGTATTGCAACAAGAATGTTGCAACTCCTAAGGCTACTAACTTTAATTATCAACCCAGATTCATACAAACTTAAGAGGTATCAGCACTATATGTGTAGCATACAACGTGTCCTTCCTTTCCTGTCATGATGTAATGGAGTGCATGTACTGAAGTCAAATCCTAAACTAATTGCAAAAAATGAAATGTTGAAATGGAACCTTAACCTATTGCAAGAAACAAAGTACAAGGAGAGAAACCTATTCTACTTGCATAAAGATCATGAATTAAATGTGAAATAAACCTATCTTAACCCTATTTATCACATGTGGTGATTTAAACTAAATAAGCATGATATCTGATCTAGAGAGTACTAACTATTGTGTGCATGTGTAAACATAAAAGAACTCATTTTTAAAATATTTTTGCTTTATAAATGCAAATGCTAATCTTTACTTGATCTTTGGTAGGGGAGACAAGTGTGGAGCAAGAGGGTTAAAATGGTATTGATGGCATGGAGGTCAAGTATAGGCTTAATCCCAGATTCATTGATGATTTTTCTCAATTTGGGCTCAAAACAAGTTTTCCTACAGGATGCTATAGTGATTTACTATACGAAATTATAATTCATGGAATGACCAAGAAAATCAAATCCAAATTGGATGGGACAATTCCAAGTGGAATTACTTAAAAAGACCTCTGCTAGCCCATGCTAAAAAATAGAAAAAGTTAGTAGTCGAAAATCTAGAAATTCGAGAACTAGTGAGCTAGTAAATATAAAAAATGCCTAACCTAATCAAGTGCAAATGAAATGGGTAATTTTTGTTATGAACTAGAGTTTTTTTTTAGCTAATGCAAGTGGAACCAACTCGATTGAATCTCATTAGCATGCTCTAAAAAATAGCAGAAATTTATTGTTCTTTGCTACAAACGAGTTCCAGAAATCTAGATTTGGTAATAAGAAGACTAATCTAAGTAGCTCAATGATTACTATGAACTTCCAAAGCTTTTCCAATGATGAAATAATTCTTATGATCCTGCAAAAGAACTTACATCAACCATTTAACTTGATCCTACAACAAGAAATCATTAATACTAAATGCAAAAATAGAAAGAAATAAAAACAAGAGATGCATGTGAATAAGCAGTGAAAAGAAGGAAAGAAAATGCTAAAAAAGGGCTCTGAGGCTCCTTGGATGGCCAAACCCAAGGAAACTCAGAGACCTATGGAGGAGAACATGATTTAGAAGCTGAACATGACACCAATCTTCATTATTTTCATCAATAGAATGACATCCCTGCAAGAAAATACAATGGAGTTGCAAAAATACAAGCTTTCTCCACAATAACACTAATGAAAATCTCTCCCCAGAGGCAAATTAGACTTGGTACTTATACAAAATGATTATGGATCATTCCCCATGAATGGAGGAAGCTTCCCCCACCAAAATCCCTTGATTAGTGGATCTGGTCCCCAATACTAGAAATCTGCATTAAATGGCAGGGAACACATTCCTAGATTTTCTCAATCATTGGAGTTCCACAATCTGTGCCATAATTCCATAATATCTTGTTGAATTATTATTTATTATCGCTACTCCTATAGTAGGGAACAAGTCTCTAAATTATCTCTTCTTCCAAATCTTCATAATCTGCCCAATATTCTCATAATATTACACAAAAATAAATAATATTAAGCACAAATATCCAATTATTTATAAACCTTCCTAATGAATATATTAAAGTTAAAAATAAATTATCTAATGTAGAAAGAGAGGTTTAATGTGCTGAAGGATAGTCATAGACCTTAATATATGTTTTAGTTTAGAGGCATGGGCGTTAATTTATGTTTAATTTAGAGGCCCATCATATCCCCTGCTGAAAGTGTTGCTCATCCTCTGAGCAACTTAGTGACCTAATTGTGCCTCATCCATGTCCCCAGTGGCCTCTCTCTTGTGCATTAAGAATATTGGCTGCAATTTCTGTAAGGACAAGCCCAAAAACATATTTGTGCAAAGAAAAATCATTGTTTCTTGAGACCATTAGCTTTCCTTATTCCCCTTATTCAAGATGGGTTCTTGAATTTTTTCAGTTTGGCAAGGTCTTCCACACACTTATCAAACTTCTGTTATCTTGTTCCACCATTTGGACACCTATAACACCTTCAAAATGCATTTAGATGAGAACTAGGACATCCTGTAGTAATTC
The DNA here is from genome assembly GCA_000404065.3 of Pinus taeda. NCBI lineage: Eukaryota > Viridiplantae > Streptophyta > Pinopsida > Pinales > Pinaceae > Pinus > Pinus taeda. The sequence goes on from APFE031670500.1 coordinate 203,869, forward strand.
TTGTCAAAACTACAGGAAACCCTATTAAAACTACAGGAAATCCTTTTTGAGCATAAATAATGTTGTGAGCCTTGGACAGGCCCTCAACTTGACTCCCATGCCTTTTTCCCATTTTGAGGCCTTGGACAAAAGCTAGAAAGAGATTGGAGACCTCTTGGAAAACACCTTTTCATCACTGCAGTTTGAGCTTTGTTTTGATGGTGTATGCCTCATTTCCTTCTGTTTCCTTCTTCTTTTCTCTTGTGGCCTAGATGATTGGCTAATGGCCTTGGAGTTCTCTGTTTTGATTAGGTTAATCTTAGGCACTATCATTTTGGGTTTTAGCACAATTTTTCCTTTCTTCCTTCTTGTAGCAACATTTTGTCTTCCTATAGTAGTCATTCCTCCTCTTTTAGGGTATTCTAACTGTATGGGAGTGATGAGAAATGATGATGCTAGGGCTCAAAGGGAGTAGTGTAGGTTTGTGAAAATGGAGAGGATGCTTTGTTTGTTTTTTTTTCAAGAATGAGATGGGATGGATGAATGATGAATAGATAGTGAATATGAAGTGGATGGAGGACTTGGAGTGTTGTGGTGACTTGGATTTTGCAAAAAAATTATTTTAACTGATGTCCTCATTCCTTGAAATCACCACCCTTCATAATTTGACTTTTCAACATTGCATTAGTGAAGGAGTGAGTTGCAATTAACTAGTTGAAGGTGGCTGAGACTGCTGACTCATCCTTAGCTTATAAAACCTCATCTCTCATGCATTGAAAAAAAAAATCTAACTATAATATGCTCAAGAGAAGAGGTCAAGAATATTGCATACCTATACCTAGCTGACAGCGTTCTTGTAGATGTTGTTTCTTGGAGAGTGAAATCCTTGCTTGTATTTTTTGCATGTGTTTTTCTCTCTTTTTTTCTCTGATGTTGTTTCTTGATGTGCAGGTACTAGATGGTGATACTGATGAATCCTCACTATGTTGGTGGGTTCCCTATTGTTAAATCCCCATGTCATGTTTCTCTGATGGATGTGGAGGGTTGTATATGTCTCCTTATCAAATTTAATGGATGATGAATTTTAGATGAAAATTATGTGTATACAATTCCCCTAGACTGCAACACAATAGAAGGCTTTTCTATATTCTCTTCACTTGGAAAATTGTGGGAAATTTCAGCTCCTACCTCCTTATCACCTTTTGACGAAACCAATCTCTGTTCCTCCCTTTTAAAACTACTCACTGCCAATCCTGTAGGTGTTGTTCTGTATCCTATAGGATTGTGTAGGTTTTTAGGGAATCCCATAGGTTTATAGGATAACCTTTTGTAGCTGACTTGTTTTTTCCATATCTCCCAAATGGTAGAATAGATTGACTTGAAACGTTCTGAGCACGTTGTCATCGTCATTATGCACCTCCCCATAAAAAAATTGGTCAATGGATGCATGAATCTCGAGAAAAACTAAAAATAGCTGAAGGTGATGGAGGATGATTTCTTAGAAAACCATGCATTTGAATTTTTTGAAATTTCTTAGGAATGTTACCATCATTCGTATGCATCTCCCCATAAAAAAACTTTTTAAACAGATGCATGGATATCGAGAAAATGCAAAAATGGTTGTACGTGATGGAGGTTGATTTCTCGAAAATGGTGCATTGGAATTTCCTGAAATTGCTTGAACATGTTACCATCATCCATATGCATCTCCCCCTGAAACATCTTGGCAAATGGATGCATGGTTTTCAAGTTATGGCAAAAACAAATTTCTCCTCTATGTATTTTTGTATCATGTAGTAAAATAGAGCATCTTGTAGTTTTTTTGGACAACAAGCAAACTAAATTGTAGAAGCTTGAGAATGATGGGTGGATGGTGGAAATAGATGAGGGTGATGGATTGACATGGCCTTGGCCTTCTTGGAGCATTTAAGAAAAGGAAGAGAAAGTCAAAATTTGACTTCTTTTGACTAGGTTTGACCTATTTTTTCTTTTTTTGGTGACAACTTGTTTTTGTTCCTTGTAGACGTTGGAGAGCACCTACATTCATCAAAGAGATACATGGAGCAATGATTTTTTTTTTTTCTCTTTTTTTCTTTTAGGCATACTAGCGGCCTCAATGAGGTTTTCAACTAGTAAGTCTGCCTAGGTGTCTCAAAGGAGGTTTTCACCTAGGATCTTTTTTTTTTCTCTCTCTTTTCTTTTTTCCAACCCATTGACCGCCTCATAGAGGTTTTCAATCAATGAGGAAATCTAAGGCACCTCCAAGGAGGTTTTCACCTGAGATTTTTTTTTTCCTCTTTTTTTTTTTTTTACCCTACTCTACTTGAAAAACAAAATCACTTTCAAGTATAAGAATACTTCCAATGAAGACATGTGCAAATCAAGATGACAGACAAATTGATGTGTAGGTTTTCAATATATGATTTGACATGTACCTTGATCTCATAGACCAACTGATTTGACTTTGAAAGGATCAAGCATAATTGAAGAAGAGAGTGATGTTGCAACTTAGTGGTTGTCTGGAACCAAACCTCAAGATAACTTTCATACCCTTGGTTTGATTGCTTATATGGATCATTCTTCATGGCTTATTCTACCATTACCTTCAAATTTTCCTCTTTTTGCTGATTGTTATCTTGAATACATGGAGGATTTGATGGTAACCATGAGGGAGATCTATCGATCTCTGATTTTGATGTATGTTCTTCATTAAGTGCAGCCCATGATTCTGTGGTATTCTCATTTGAATCTTGTTCTTCTGGATGTGGTCCTTCAATGATATCAAGATAATCTATTTTTTGCAATACTCTTCCTGATCTATGGTGAATACCATTGATCTCAAGAGGAGATGTTCGGAAGTGTTGTACCTAAACATTGTAAGTGAGCTAAGCTACTTCAATGTGTGGGTTTGGAAATGGTGGTACAGGTAGTTGAGTGGGAGTGGATATTTGAGATGGATGTGGTTGGGGTTGTGGTTGTGGTGGAGGTGAATGGTAAGGATAACATGGAGTTGGGTATGGAGGATATTGAGGAAAATATTGAGGATATTATGGATGGCTCCCATAAGTTCCTTGAGAACCTTGTTTCCAAGATTGGTTTTGGGGTTGAGATGGCCAATGTTGCCAAGGAAAGTGTAGAAATTTCTCTATATATTAGCTAGCTCTGATACCATGTAGAAATTATGCAAATTCTCTACAAATATACTTCTAAGAACTATGTAGAAAATATGACTGTAGATTAACTTGATAATACAATATACCAAAGAAAAATACTATAATCTACTTCTACTATCAAACTTGTGGAAGTTGAATCAATTTGAGCAAGATCAAGAACACATATAACAAAGAAGAAGAACCAATACACATGAAACACAGAAGAATACTCTAGGGAAAGCCTCGGCTAAAAACCCCGCTATATGTATTATCATACAAGGTGGAAATACATCAAGATTACACAAAAATTTAGCTCTCACAGCTAACCAGCTCTCAATACAATCCTCTTGGATGCTCACAGGTAAACAAGGTTTCTCAAAAACCTTCTCCTCTGCCCTCCAAGCCTCCTATTTCCTTGCACAATTTCTCTTGGGTGATCCTACTGTTACCAAGTGTAACACTGATCTCACACCCTGTAAAATTGTGCAATCCTCAAGGAACCTTGTTCCTTCTACATGGATGGGTTTCCTTTATAGGAAAATTCCTCTAACTGATAGTACAATGTCCCTGTCTTTAATCTCAACTGGGTCTTTGTCTGAATTGACATGCATGAGTTATTTATGAGAGAATCCTCAGTTATCTGGAGTACACTAGTTGCATGCATGCATGCATTAACTAATTGAACTCACAATTAGTTCCTCAAATTGTTTGGAACTAATTTAACTGGACTTAACTCAGCTAACTGAGCTAACTAATTACAACTCATCTTTATCTCCTTAATTAAGGGATAATCTCCTTAATTTAAGGGATAATTGCTACATGACTTCACAAATACTTCTAGCTTGAATTTCTCCAACTAATTAATCCAAGATGAATTAATAATTATTTTTCAAGCAGCTGATGAGACTAAATTAGAATTTTAATTCTCAATTTTAATTCAAGGACAAATTAAAATTGGAATATTCTGAATGCTATTTTTAGCATTTCTTGTTGCTATTTTCAACATTCCCTCTCAACAAGAAAGGAATTCAACTCGATCCCGATCCTGAACCTTTGGAATGTTCTGCATGCAACACTTATCTCTAGTGTTGTTGCTCCAGCAACTCCAGAAACAAAAAAAAAAGCATCCAACCTGAATCAGAATGACGCCTCTATCATCAAAGTCTCTGACTGCTATTACCTCTGTCGACTAAAAACTCTACACTTTTGCTGACTCAGCCTTTCTGCATTGTTTTCAATCCTTCTCTCCACTCTTCAGTATCTGACTGCTCTAGCCTCTGTCACTTTGATCTCTGATTGCATCAATCACACTAATTCCTCTCGCTACCATGTACTTTTCACTCCCGTAGCAAGGTATGATCCATGAGATAAAACCTCTGAATGGACCCTACCCAATTTCATCCTTCTTAAGACTATCACTTCACATCGCCCCACCTCACACCTGGAGGTATGGTTGCATGTGATCCCTTTGCCCACTTGGATTGAAATTTACCTTACTAGAGGTCTCTGCGTGAGTGGATGCCTCCACTTAGTCTCCTCTCACCATCTCCAATTGTGGCTCCTCCATAATTATCTGAGACTTCTTCTGGGACTGCAGGTTGAGAGGTAATTTACCCTCCCTCTCAACCACCAAGTCTCTAACATTTGCCTTTCTCCTCAAGGTTGTGCATGCATCTTGAACCTCAAGAGCATATAGGTTCTGTACCCGTGAACCGATATGTTTCACCTGTCCCATGGTGATGTGTCTAAGGAAAACCTTTCCCCTACTGAAGACAACATTGTAGCTTTTGTCCTCCAACATTGCCATCGATACCAAGTTCTTTTTCAGTCCAGGCACATACTTCACATTTGTCAAGGTGATAAGAGCTCCATGCTCCCTTTAAAAAGCAACCGTGCCCATTCTTGAAACACTATACCTTTCATCGACACCCATCTCTATGAGTATCTTGAGGTCTTTCTCCTCCAAGGTACTGAATAATTTTATCGTCGGTCATGTGGAATGAGGCTCCACTGTCAAGAAACCAAACGCAACCGATCATCAAAGACACCATGCATGCGATGAGTGTGAAGTCCATTTCGAGTTGAGAGGCCAATGCCTCACCTTCATATCCTTCCGATGATCCCTTCTTGGACTTCTTCGATGGGAAATTAGTCGCATAATGACCCATCTCGTGACAACTAAAGCATATCACTTTAGATTGTCACCCTTCTTCCCTCCATGAGAAGAATTCGATTTGGGATGAGAATCCTTCTTCTGCCCTTTCCTTGCCTTACTTGCTAAGGCCAAATTTTCTTCATCATCATGCTTAGATGAAGAACCATCTCTAGTGTTCCTCTTGATCTCCTCTTGCATCAGATTCGACCACAGTCATTCCCAATCCGACAGTTTCTCCCTTCCATTCACAGAGTCCTGGTAGTTATGCCAGCTCTTTGGAAGGCCAAGGAGAGAAAGGCTCACCATATCATCATCGGTAGTAGTTATTCCCACACTTACAAGCTCATATCCATAGGTGATGAGCTTTTTCAGATATGTGGAAATAGTATCACCATTCTCCATCTTGATTCTTCGAAGCTTATCCTTGAGCGCCAATTTCCTCTGGTCACTACTTTTCTGATATAGGTCCTTCAATGTCTTCCACATTGAAAATAGAGTCTCCTTCCCATGGAGACTCAAGACAATATGGTCTCACTCCCTCAAGGATGATCTGTCTCGCCCTCGCCACACACTTCTTCCATTCAGCCAACTCTTGTGCATTAGTTGAACCTGGCTTTGGGATTTCTTGATCAATGAAATCCTTCAAACCATTGTCTTCTAATACAGCTTCCATGTGATCTTTCCATGCTATGTAATTTGAGCTGCCATCTAGGGCATACTCGAGTCTCAAGCCATAGAATGCCATTGACCAAGCAGAAGTATGAGATGAATTCGATTTGTACCTTCAATCCCGAACTTCAAACTTTGAATTTCCCTTCTCAGTATACTGTTCACAACTTCAATCACCTTTGCTCTGATACGATGTAGAAATTTCTGTATAGATCAGCTAGCTCTGATACCATGTAGAAATTCTGCAAATTCTCTACAAATCTACTTCTGAGATCTATGTAGAAAATCTCACTGTAGATTAACTCGATAATGCAATATACCAAAGAAAAATACTATAATCTACTTCTACTATCAAACTTGCGGAAGCTGAACCAATTTGATCAAGATCGAGCAAAACACATATAACAGAGAAGAAGAATCAATACACATGAAACACAGAAGAATACTCTAGGGAAAGCCTCAGCTAAAAAGCCCACTATCTATATCATCATACAAGGTGGAAATAAATCAAGATTACACAAAGCTTTAACTCTCATAGCTAACCAGCTCTCAATACAATCCTCCTGGATGCTCACAGGCAAACAAGGCTTCTCACAAACCTTCTCCTCTACCCTCCAAGCCTCCTATTTCCTTGCGCATTTTCTCCTGGGTGATCCTACTATTACCAAGAGTAACAGTGATCTCTCACACTGATCTGACACCATGTAAAACTACGCAATCCTTAAGGAACCTTATTCTTTCTGCATGGATGAGTTTTCTTTATAGGGAAATTCCTTCAACTGATAGTACAATGTCCCTTTCTTTAATCTCAACTAGGTCTTTGTATAAACTGACATGCATGAGTTATTTATGAGAGAATCTGCAGTTATCTGGAGTACACAAGTTGCATGCATGTATGTATTATCTAATTGAACTCACAATTAGTTCCTCAAATTGTTTGGAACTAATTTAGCTAGACTTAACTCAGTTAACTGAGCTAACTAATTACAACTCAAATACAACTCATCCTTATCTCCTTAATTAAGGGATAATCTCCTTAATTTAAGGGATAACTGTTGCATGACTTCACAAAGACTTCTAGCTTGAATTTCTCCAACTAATTAATCCAATATGAATTAATAATTATTTTTCAAGCAGCTGGTGAGACTAAATTTGAATTTTAATTTAAGGACAAATTAAAATTGGAATATTTTGAATGTTATTTTTAGCATTTCTTGTTGCTATTTTAAAAAAAAAAGGTGTGTTCCAATTACTTTGAGATGGATGTTCGTAAGCTTGAAATTTTAAATTAGGTTCTTGCATCATGTTAGGTTGAATAGGCTTCCATGGTCCTCTTGGAGCTACATAACATTGCTACATTCGCAATCGAATTGCTCCATTGTCCCCTTGGTCAACTTCCTTCAACCTTGGTAATGAGGAGCAACATTTAACATCATGTGATTCTACATGGACAACACAAACATCTTCTTTTTTCTCATTTCATATTCTTAACATTTCTACTTGTTTGGTTAGATTGCTAAGAATTTCTATTTTAAAATCGTCAAAAAAATTTCCAAGTTTAGCTTGACTTACCGATCTTGATGCTGATTTATCTACTCTTGCTTTTCCTCTTGATATGTGTTTGCATGTTCACAACTTTCCTCAAATGATAATTTTTATACATCACCTCTACCCATGAGATAAAGGAGATCAATCCACTCATCCCTAATTGTTCTAAGTAAGAGGGTTTTTATTGTGTCGAATCCTAAATGATGTAGTTTTCCCCTCTTAACATTATACATGAACCTATTTATTAGATCCTTTAGACTCTCATATTCTCTTTGACTCATTCTAAAGAATGCTTCTTGAAGATCGTGATCTTTATATTTTTCTATAAATATCTTTTGCATATCATTCCATTATCTTATTGAATAAGTCCCTAAACTCATGAACCTTTTAAGAGCTCTATCCTTCAATGTTGCCGGAAACAATCTCAGTTTTTTAGTTTTTAATAAGCAACCATAAGATCTACAAACAATTTCAAATTCAAAGAGAAAGGATTTTAGATCCTCTGACCTTAGACCATGAAATTTTGGAAGAACAGATGGAGGGATGTTGTTCATGTGCACACAACCATCAGTGTCTTGAATGGGAAATCCAAGAGGATCTTTCTCATTGTCATCATCTCCATCCATTTCTTCTAAATTCTTTGTCATCTTCTTCTTTTACTACCTGCAAAAGTGGATGGTGATGTTGCTCTTACTGCACCACGTGATCAAATAGGGGCATGGGTTGGTGTTGGAGATTTTTTTTGTTTTGTTTTTATGATTGAATGAAAACATTAATGCAATGTACTTTTTTATTTTTGAAATGAAATATGCCTAATGCAATTATTTTTTGTTTTTGCAAAAAGTAAAAAGAAATGAATCAACTAGGGAAGAAAACAATGCATACTTTGACACCTCCCCAGCAACGGCGCCAAAAAGTGATGAGCCTCGATATTGCAACAAGAATGCTGCAACTCCCAAGACTACCGACTTTGATTATCAACTTGAGGTTCATACAAACTTAAGAGGTATCAGCACTATATTTGCAACATAAAATGTGTCATTCCTTTGTTGTCATGATGTAATGGAGTGCATGTACTGAAGTCAAATCTTAAACTAATTGCAGAAAATGAAATGTCAAAATGGAACCTTAACCTACTGCAAGAAAGAAATTACAAGGAAAGAAACATATTCTAATTGCATAAAGAGCATGAACCAAATGTGAAAGAAACCTATCTTAACCCTATTTATTTCATGTGATGATTTAAACTAACTGAGCATGACATCTAATCTAGAGAGTACTAACTGTTATGTGCATGTGTAAATATAAAAGAACTCATTTTAAAATCTTTTTTCTTTATAAGTGCAAATGCTAATCTTTCCTTGATCATTGGCAGGGGAGACAAGTGTGGAGTGGGAGGGTTAAAATGGTCTTGATGGCATGGAGGTCAAGTAGAGGCTTAATCCAAACTTCAATGATGATTTTTCTCAATTCGGGCTCGAAACAGGTTTTCCTATAGGATGCAGATTTCCTACACGATGCTAAAGTGATTTCCCACAGGATCCCCTGATTTACTACAAAATGTTACAGATTTACTATACGAAATTATAATTCATCGAATGACGAAGAAAATAAAATCAAAATTGGATGGGACAAATCTTGTTATTAACTAGGATGTCTTTGGTCCCCATTCCAAGTGGAATCACTCAAAAAGAACTCTGTTAACACATGCTAAAAAATAGAAAAACGTTACTAGTAGAAAATCTATAAATTCGAGAACTAGTGGACTAGTAAATCTAAAAAATGCCTAACCTAATCAAGTGCAATTGCAATGAGGTTTTTTATTTTTTTATTTTTTTATTTTTTCTTTTTATGAACTAGAATGTTTTTGTGATCTAATGCAAGTGGAACCAACTCGATTAAAGCTCGTTAGCTTGCTATAAAAAATAGTACAAATTTACTATTCTTTGCCATAAAGGAGTTCCAAAAATCTAGATTTGGGAATAAGAAGACTAATCCAAGGAGCTCATGATTACCATGAACTCCCAAACTTTTCCAAGGATGAAATAATGCTTGTGATCCTGCAAAATAACTTACACCAACCATTTAAATCGATCCTACAACAAGAAATCATTAATACTAAATGCAGAAATAGAAATAAATAAATAAAAAAAGAGATGCATGTGAATAAGAAGTGAAAAGAAGGAAATAAAATGATACAAAAGGGCTTTGAGGCTCCTGGGATGGCCAAGCCCTAGGAAAATTAGAGACCTATGAAGGAGAACAAGGTTTAGAAGCTGAACATGACACCAATCTTCATTATTTTCATCAATAGAATTACATCCCTACAAGAAAATACAATGGAGCTACAAAAATACAAGCCCTCTCCACAATAACACTAATGAAAATCTCTCCCTAAAGGCAAATTCGACTTGGTACTTATACAAAATGATTAGGGATCATTCCCCATGAATGGAAGAAGCTTTCCCCACTAAAATCCCTTAGGAATCTGCATTAAATGACAGGGAACACATTCCTAGATTTTCTCAATCATTGGAGTTCCACAATCTATGCCATAATTCCATAATATCTTGTTGACTTATTATTTATTATTGATCCTCCTGTAGTAGGGAACAAGTCCCTAAATTAATCTCCTCCTCCAAATCTTCATAATCTACCCAATATTCTCATAATATTCCACAAAAATAAGTAATATTAGGCACAAATATCCAATTATTCATAAACCTTCCTAATGAATATATTAAAGTTAAAAATACATTATCTAATGTAGAAAGAGAGGTTTAATGTGTTGAAGGATGGTCATAGGCATTAATTTATGTTTTAATTTAGAGGTGTGGGCCTTAATTTATGTCTAATTTAGAGGCCCATCACTTTTGTAAGAAGTTTAAGGAGTGGAGAAGCTATTTTTGTGAATTTTTCTATGAACCTTCTGTAATATCCTGTAAAACCAAGAAAATTTTTATTATCTCTTTGACAACTAGGAATTGAAATTTTGGAGATTACCTCTACCTTAGATGCATCCACCTTGATTCCAACACCTGAAATATGATGCCCAAAAAAATTTCCCTCATTAAACATCATAAAATATTTTTCATGACTCAATGAAAGATTTACTTCTTTGAATCTAATGAGAACCTTTTCTAATATATATGTAACTCTTCAAAATTGTTTCCCTAGACAGTAAAATCATCCATGTAAGCTTCTACACAATCATGGATCAAGCAGAAAATATACCTAAAACTTCTTTTTCGAATGTAGCAAGTGCATTACATAAACCAAAAGAAAGTACTCTGTAAGCATGTGTACCCCATGGACATGTAAAATTTGTTTGTCTTGATCTTCTAGTGCAAGTTGAATTTGGTTATATCCATTGACACCATCAAGAAATGAAAAATATTTCTTCCCTACTAAAGTATCTAATACTTGATCTATGAAAGGTAGTGGAAGATGATATTTAAAAGTAGCCTTATTTAGTTCTCTATAGTCAATGCACACTCTCCACTTTCCATTCTTCTTAGGAACAATCACTAAGGTAAAACCCATTGGCTATCTGATATTGGGTAAATGAAATTCACATTAAGCAGCTTTTGCAATTCCTCAACAATTTCTCTCACATTGGGATCCATCCTACTTTGAGGTTATCTCACTGGTTTGGAATTTTATTGACTATAAATGTGATGCATACATGTATTAGGGTCAATTCCCTTCATGTCAATGTATTCCCATGCAAATACAAAATAATTTTTTCGTGGCATATTTATTAGTTGTTTCTTTTGAAATTCTTCCAAGTTATTATTAATGTTTAATGTTTTTCCTGGAAATTTTTTTACTAAATAATTGCCAAAATTTTCCATAGAATGTAAAGCTACTTTAGATTGTCGAGATGATAAATATTAAATGTTAAATTTTTATTGAAAATTTTGATCGTGTTCACAATATGAAAAAGAGTCATTATTATTCATCAAATTTATTACTTGATCCTCCTCATCAAGTTGTGAAAGAGTAACTACAATTTGAATATTTTCAAAGTCTTCATTATCATCATCATCAATCCAAACTTCACTTTCTATTTCAAATATTTTTTTTGCAGGTGGATATAATGTGAATCTGTTAGTGGAACTTCCATCATAAATATACATATCACTAGATCTATAACTTATAAATGCATAAGTTGTAGCTAGTTAAGTTCTACCAGGGATCAATGGATGCCCTCCTAGATTATTCTTTGGAGTCAAAATCATAAAGTCAATAGGAAATTTCCATGAATCTAAAGATATAAATACATATTCTAATATACCATCGGGTTTAATAACATATATATCTGCTAGTTACAATAAAGTTGGGGTATATTAGAATTAGGAAGCTTCAATTGATCCATACTCTGTTTTCTTGTGATATTAATGGTTGCTCCTAAATTAATCAAAGTGTTTGGAATTTCAATAACATTGATGTGATTTTTTACAATGTGGCTGCCTCGATCTAAATATTTTTAAATTATTGGTTTTCCCATCATAATATTTGCAATCTTTCCTACCAATTGAATCTTTTTAATATATTTTCCTTTTCTTCTTGGTTTTTTAATGCATAACTCCTTTATTATTTTTTCAAATATGGGTATTTCCTTCATAGCTTGAAGTAAAGGAATTTTGATGCAAATGTTTCTCAATTCATCTAGCATATTCGATTAAGGTAAAATTATTTTCCTTTCTATTCCCTTATTAGTTTGAAGCCTTTCAAGAAAAGGGGGACTTTGTAAGGAATCATAAGGTTGTTCTATTAGAGGAATTGTAGGAGTTGATTTCATTTGGTTGTCACATAATTGTGCAAGCACATCGTCCTTTAGAGAAGTATTTTCTTGATCAAAAGATGCTTATTTTTCAGGAACTTTATTCTCCTTATATTCTTGGATGACAATTGGTGGTGATTTATTTTGCAAGACTCTACCATATATAAGATGGACATCATTTAGACGTAGAGGGGCTATCATACAAGATTGAAATTTTTTACCCTCAACATTATAGATGAGTTGTTGAGGGGTTTTATTAATCAGATTTGGGAGTGGTTGAGCAGGTAGTTGATTGGATTTTTGACGAAATTGAGTGGATGGAAAGGGAAGTAGTTGAGTCGAAGTAAATTGGGTTGGAATTGTGGTTCATTAATTTTTTGGGGTTGAGGGGGATAATACTAAGCTTTTTATGGAGGGTATGGTTGTTGAAATTTAGAATATCAAGGATTCCTACCATAAAAAATTTCCAGCCTTGTGACCAAGATAGGTTTTGTGGTTGATGTGTCCAAAATTTCCAAGGCATAGGTGTATTCCAATTTGTTTGTGGTTGTGCATATGATTGATATTGTGCACTAGGGTATTGTACCATACTTGTTAGTTGAGGTTCCAAGGTCTCTTGTGAGCAACATAGCAAAGGTATTCAACTTAACCTGTTCTAGCTTCTTCTTGGAAAACAACCTTAAGTCCAGATATTAAAGGAAATTCCTTTGTATCATGAATTTATGAACATATAACACATATTTCAACACTACCAATAGGACTTCTCGTAAAGCATGCTTTTTCCTACATTTGGGACATAGAATAGATAATGCAACATTATAAATTTTTTTCTTGTTTTGTATCCTTAAATTATCTAGTTGTTCACTAATATTTCCAAGGATACTTGTTTGAAAATTGTCAAGAAAAATTCCTAATTCTGCTTTTCTTACCATTCAAAATGTGGATTTTCTTACTCTTCACATGACTAGATCTCATGGATTCTTACCATATTTTCCCTTTCCTCTTGTAAAATGTTTGCACAACTCACAAATTTCTTCGAATGACAACTAAGAGACATCTCCCTTCCCATTAAATTAAGAAGATCAATCCATTCATCCCTTATGGTTTTTAGAAAAAAGATTTTTTAGTGTCCCTTCAACTAACTTATGAAATTTAGCCATTTTGATATAATAGGAAAATATTTCCACCAAATATTCAAGGTTTTCATCCTCTTTTTCAACCATCTTAAAGACTTCATCCTTATGGTCACGGTGCATATAGTAATCTTTATATTTTTCTAGGAATATTATTTTCATATCATCCCATGTTTTGATAGAATGTGTTCCTAGACCCATGAACCATTTAAGAGCTCCATATTTTAGAGTGGCTAGAAATAATTTCAATTTTTGAGTATCAAGTAGATAATCCTATGACCTTCATAATACTTCAAACTAAAAAATATCTGGATCCTCAATTCTTAACTCGTGAAAGTTAAGAAGGATGGATGGTGAGATATTTTTCATGGTAGAAGTGGTATCTATATCTAAGATGGGGAATCCAAAAGCGTCCTCTTCATGAAAATCTCCATCTTCTCCTCTTCCACCTCTACCACCTTGAACTCCTCTATTAACTCCTTTACCTCTTCCTCCACCAATCCCTAGTCCTTCCTCTCTATTTTGTACTTCTCCTTCTCCTTCTCTTGCCATTGGATATTCTTCAAAGCTAATATAAGGTTAAACAATAGGGTTTTCTACTTATTCTCCCTCTGGTTCTTCTACTAATGGTATGTTAGAAAAAAATTCCTCTTCCTCCTCACTAGGTACTTCTAACTCTTGTCCTAAGAGTTTTTCACTCGTTGAGAAAAGAAATATGACTCCTTCAGTAGGGGATGTATTTTCTTCAACTATAACTTATATAGATTAATTTCATACATACCTAGGCTAAATTTAAAATCTATGTAGTTCAAGGAGTCTATGTCTACCTACTATGGATGGAATGCAAGTGTCAGTGGATGGTGTGGCACTACGTGGTCTAGCAAGGGTGGTTGGTGTTGTTGGTATTAAACTACGTCCTCTACCTCTACTTACAAATCTACCTCTAGAGTCTCATTCTCTATACATGCATCCTAAATTATTTTAATATGATTTTAACTATGCATCTAGAAAATGAATGCATCTAGTATGATATGAAAATTGAAATAAAAAAATGCAGTCCTATATACACTTCCGTGGTAGCGACACCAAAAATGTTCGTTAATTTAATTGTTAGTTAAATTACGTCACTAAATTTTCAAACCAAGGCTCATGTACCTGTGAAGTGTATGTGCACAATATATGATAGGATATTTATTTCTGATCAAAAGATTGAATTCAAACGCAGATTATAAATCTAATCTATTCAAGACTAACTCACATCAAGTGTACGCACATGTTCTTTCTATAAGACTTGTTCAAATCAAAATAAACTTGAAAGAAATATATGCTAAAATTAATTAAAACTAATATAAGAGAAAGAATTGGAAATCTATTCCATTGAACATAATGAAAATCTTATGCTATTGAATTGACTTAAAAGACTATTCTATTTGAAAATTTTTAAATCTTATTCTATTAAATTGAATAGAAAATATATGCTAATTGACTCAAAATAAATATAGTATATTCTGACTGAAATAAATCAATTCTATTTTGCCTAAAAATAATTTTATTCTAAGTACATTGAACTCAATTATATTCTAAGGATGAATAAGGGAATCTATCTAGAAAGTAGAACTGAAATAAACTCTAAAAGGAATGATGCAAGTCTTGACAGATTACTAGTGTGCACAATTGTTATTAGAACAATCTGAGCATTAACTTTTAAATATGAGGCTAAGCAAAGAATTCAAATAGACAAATTGATAATAGATATTTTTTGTTATTTTTGGTTTTAAATGAGCACTCAACCTATTTCAAATCAATAATGAAATAAACCAAGCATAAACGAAACATGAAATCATAACTGGAAAAGGAAAATGGAGTAAAAGGATTTCTCAAAAAATAAAAAAAATTATCAAAACTATAGTCTCATAACTCTTTATGGGCCCTCCTATTGAGCACAAGTGAAGTTCAAACTTAGATCAATAAATGAAATCACCAACACATGTGAAATATTATTAAGAGCGAAGCAATTGTGTTACTAAAAATAGAGTCTCAGATAATAAAAACAATTAAAAAATATAATACTCGATGCCCTCTCTTTTCTTTCAAATCAATTTTATAATATCTCTAGACTAATAGCTTGAAAGAAATACAAGTCGAGAAACTAGTTCTTTGATTGACAACTAAATGTTCTAATTGAAATAAGAAATATGATTCTCATGATTCGCTACGAGAAGAGAAGATCATGAGAAAATTTCATATCAACACATCATCACTTTAAATCCAAGTCTCGCTTGCTTGATTACATGCTCATTTGATGATGAAATTACCTACCTTAAAATTCTACATGAAGATATACTTTATATCTAGATTTGGCTTCTAATTTGACTAGCCAAATTCTTGAGCTTTGTGATGTTCCAGGTAGGCATGATAGGAGGATATCCACGTGCTCGAAATTTGGCATCCATCAATGTATCTTGTTCACCTTTAATCTTGCAAGAACCTTCTTAACCTTGAGCATAGTTGTAGAAACATTGATTAGCTACAAAATATACGATTTTCGATAGCCATAGTAATGCTTCAATCAATTTTCACGAAGAAATTTTATATTACAATCTATGAATTAATGACACCTTTTTGTTATGTCTAAACATGACTTGGATGACCTTATGACTTGTAGATACAAAAAAAACATGTATGAAATGTGTGGGGGAGAGGGAAAAAATGTGTCAAATGAGGACAATTAAGGACCTCAACACTTCTTTAATGTCTCTAGCACTTGCATCAAATGTGAGATGTGATCCTTCTAGGTAGCACTATATATTAGTATATCATCTAAATAAATAATAAGAATGAATCTATATATGGGTTTAATACATCATTCACTAACATCATAAATGTAGTTGGTGCATTGCATAGGCCAAATGGCATGACTAACCACTCATACAAGCCTTTCTTAGTTTTGATCACTTCTAGGTATCTTCTTATCTGAATTTAACTTGGTGATATCTTGACTTTATGTCTAGCTTGGTGTAGTATTTGGCTTCTTGAAACTAATCTAGAAGATCATTGATAATAAGAAGGGGGTCCCTATTCTTCAACATAATTTTGCTTAATCCCTTGTAATCAATTCACATTTTCTAAGTCCCATATTTCTTTGGAACTATGACAATGGGTGACCCACATAGTGAAGTACTTGGTTGAATGACGCCTTGTTCCAATAGTTGGTGCAACTGTTTTTTTACCTTGCTTCTATAATAGATTTCGTGTACATCCCAATGTTTGGCAACAAAGAGTTCGACAACATTTGGATCTCGTTCTCTACTTTCCCCTTGGGTGGTAGTCCTTTAGGCTCCTGGAAAACACCCCTACATTCCTGCAGAAATTCTTCTAGTTTCTATTTTTTTTGTTTAGTATACCCTTGACATGATTTAGAATATTAGTTTGTAGTGCTAAGATCTTCCTCGGATTATAAACAAAATTCTTTCATTGTTCTTAAGGATTCATCAATTTTTGGAAGTGAAATGAATAGTTTTTTATGTTAATTTTATGAGAAATTTAACATAAACCAGAAACTGAACAACAACATAAACATATACAGAACATCATCAAAAACAAATTACAACAAGCACATGATAAAGGAGTTCACCCCTCCTGGGCTACGTCTCCTTTTTCCAGCTTCTAATGGCTTGGGCCTCTCTATTATGCTCAAAAGTGTAAAAATATGTGTTTACAATGCTCAAATGCTTCTGAAACTTGCCCCCATGAGTCCAGAATACACAAAAGCTACTATCTAGCTGTTTTTTGCAACTAATTTGGTGTAAAACTGAAGAAATTATGACTTCTCCTAGTTCTCCCACTATTCGTTCCATAAAATGCTCCACAACCAACAAAAACCCACAATTTCACTCCAAAATCCACTAATCGAGTGAGAATTTTGCCATGCAGTGGGCCTTAATCCGTCGGCACTGACTGTCTTATCACAAATCACAATCAACGGAGTTATGCAGGCTTATGGTATGTGAACAAGGCGGAAATGTGCAATTGTGATACCAGTGGACCAGACAGGACATTAAACTATAGCCTTTAACTTATCACATCTGGATCCTTTCACTAATCGCAAGCGCAGACTACCGATGGTGTTTTATGTACAGGAGTCTACCTTCTTTGCGATATGCAATTGCAATATCGCATCGCAACTTAGTACCCAATGGGGGTCAATTCTCTGTAATGCCTTCCCTTTGCCTAGGTGCAATTGCAATTTATCGCATCGCGCCTCCAGCGGATTCTTGAAAGCCTTCCAACCAATATTATCTCATTGCAACCCTTCCCTGCGTGAGGGCCAATTTTTAACGTTGACCTTCCTGCGCTTGTGATTTATGACATATGGGGGCCAATGGTGGCTTGCCACTTGGCGCCTCCTCATTCGCTAAAGGACCTTGCCACATCATCCAATCCTGCCATGCAAGCAAGTCAAATTTTAACTTTGCCTTTCTCTAACTTTTGCATACGAGCTCGGGTTTGACTGTCGTTTACACTGTTGGAACCAAAATAACGAGCTATTTGATATGAATCTAAATTTATCAATATTATGACACTTTTATTTTTTAGCCTAATTTTGAGCACCTGATCACTCCTGCCCACTAGAAACCTTTTGGACCCCAAAAGGATCACTTTCAATTGTTCAGTAGGTGAGGGTACAGTTCCCTCACCTTTCCAATCTCGATCCACTGATCACTGAATTGGAACTTGTGATCTCCACGATTCTTGTCATGCCTTTCTGTGTACTTGCCTTTAACCTTTTCAAGTCGTTATTTCACTGTTTGCTGTACCACTTGGAGTTATTCAATGAAATATTTAGCCTTGTCCATGTTACTATCAGTAGCAACATCCTTCTTACCAAGATGATGCAATACAATATCATGCAAATGGTAAACAAATTCCTCCACTTGGTTCCTTTGACTCAAGCTTGAATATACATCTTGAAAATATGTATTTTTCTGAACATAACTTTAATGTAAAAGAAAATGATGCTTGAGGAAAGTAGTTATACAAAATATAGGCCTAGAAAGTACATCAAAAAACTTGTCACTTATACCTTTCTTATAACC
Source organism: Pinus taeda (assembly GCA_000404065.3). Classification (NCBI taxonomy): domain Eukaryota; kingdom Viridiplantae; phylum Streptophyta; class Pinopsida; order Pinales; family Pinaceae; genus Pinus; species Pinus taeda. Next base: position 222,387 of record APFE031670500.1, read on the forward strand.
CATCCAATGGAAGTTCCTTTGTTGCTGCAACTTAAACACTTTATCATTGAAAATTTTTTAATGAAAAGAAATGGGCTCCCACATTGCAAAAAGGTTGTGCCCATGGCATAGTCACATACAACAACCTGAAACTTAAATGACTGTCTCAAGTTTGGAAAAGAAAGTACTAGAGATGTATTAATCTTTTGTTTTAAAGCATCAAAAGCCTATGATTGTTTTCCTCCCCATTGGAAGACCTTTTGCACAACTTCAACAAATGAAAATGAACTACAATAGAAGAAAAATTAACAAAATTTCTCTTCCAACATTAGGTTGATCCCAAAAAACCTCTTATCCAAATGACTATCTTGAGATTGCCTGCGTAAATTGTAAGAAGAGAAAAGGCATCTTCGGCTTCACGGGGATGAATGATTCTTTCACTCGTGTCTGCAGGAATGGAGTCAATACCACCACAAACTGTTACAACTTCAATCTTGGAGAGGTCTAACTTCATCTCACCTTCTCCACATCCCACGCAGACTGCCAAAAACCCTTTGGGAACATGAACACGCTTGGAAGAACCAATTTCATGGCTCAAGTACATTAAATAATTTTTATCCAACATAAACTTTGACATCTTCATGACATCAAGTATTTTTTTCTCACACATGACATGTTCATAATGAAATTTTCTGAAAATTAAAATGTCATCCAAATAGATTATCCTATATAGAAATTGCTTCAACACATATTTCTTCATATGCATAAAAGTAGTAGGAGCATGGAAAAGACCAGAAAGAATAACAATCCATTCAAATAAGCCTTACCTGGATTTGAATGTCTTCTTCCCTATATCTCCTTCAACAACTCTACTTTGATGAAAACCACTTCTTGAATCCCATTCAAGGAAATGCTTACCATTCTTCTTGGGTGCCAAAACAAGAGGTGCACCACATGGTAAAGGAGTAGGCTAAATGATCCTTTTATTCAACAATCCCTGGATTTGCGTCTTAATTTTTGCGCTTTCCATTACTGACATCTTGTACATGCCAATGTTAGGAAGAAGACACTTTTGTTGCAACTGTAACTCAGGTTGGATTCACCTCTTAAGAAGTAATCCCTTTGATTCCTGAAACATTTTATTAGATTAGTTAATAGCGTCAAGCAAATTAGTTTTCAAATTTGAATTACAACCATCAAACACTTCATAATCAATATCATTCCTAGCTTTGATCATGAGAAGCATAAAATTCTTGCTCAAATTCACCAGTCTTTTCATCTGCCCTACATCAACAAGCGAAAGATTTTTTTTTTTGTTGTGATCTCTCACAATATATTCTACTCCATTTTTGAATATGTGATATTTGTTTTCATGTCGATGGAAGATAGCTTTTCCGTCATAAAGGTATGGACTACCCAAAACAATACCACAAATATCTAACGACACAACTTCAAGCTCCACTTCATTTTGAATTTTGCGGTGATAGCGAATTTTAGTTTACACTTTCTCGTAACCTACAATTGCAAATTGTCACATACCCATCCAAGTGGATACAGTTTATGATGTGGAACATTTTCCATATTTAAACTCTTGACAATGTTTTCTGAGATAAGACTAGCTTGAGCCACTATCAAACAACGTAACAATCTTGTTATGTTTCGATATCACCCTTATGTGAAACAGTTTTATTCTCCTCTTTTCATTTGGAGTTTCGTTATGTGAGTTTGAATAACTAGTGCTAGCAATGGATTCCTTTCCTTGAAACCCCATGGTTGTGACTTTTGTTTCATCACCTAATTCGGATCCCAAATCATGTTCTTGAGTGACGACAACTATCTTTTATTTTCCCTTGTTGTTGTTTATTTTTGGTTTCATTTCGGGATGAAGCTTCCAATAGTGAGCTTCATCGTGACCCTCTCTAGAACAATGTTTACAGATTGTTTTCTCTCCTTTTTTAATAAATGCATTTTTCTTTCCCTTGAAACCCTTTTCTTTCCCTTTACCCTTAAACGGTTTTTTACTACCTTCTTCTAGAGTGTTTTTCCCTCTTGCCTCAAGATGAATGGCTTGCACACACACATCATCTAGATTATTGGGATTAAACATTAAGATAGAATGCCTAAGGTAACTGTGTGAACCCCCTAAGTACTTCAACAAAGTGCCCTATGATTTCAAATATACACCTAATATCAGAGACTTTCTTCTGAATTCTTGGGTGTAATATTGCACATTTTGACTTTTAAGTTGTCTAAAGTTTTTCCAATTCATGATGGCTTTCTGCATATAAGCTAGAGGGTAGAATTGTCTTTTAATTGCAACAATGAAATCATTCCAAGAAATTGAGATCTTACTGTGTTTTTTAATCTCCTCTTGGATCTTTGATTCCCACCATACTAGTGTTGCACCCTCCATTCTGAAGGAAGCTAATTGAATCTTTATGTCATCCTCTTAAAGGTTTTGAATCATGCAATATACCTCCAACTGATGAATCCAATTAGCAAGATTCTCTACATTCACTTCACCATTATAAATGGGAAACTCGAATTTAACATCAAGTTTTAGATAAAGTGATTTACTAGTTCCTTTTGAAGAATGATGATGAGTATGAGTAAGAGTTGTATTAGTGGAAGAGTGTGAAGATGTTTGTGAAGAAGAAGATGGTGGAGAGGGTGGATGTTTGTCTCCATTCCCATTACCACCTTTTCCATTATCTCCTCTTGAAGAGCCTTCTCCTTTGGGAGGTTTGGAAATTTATCCTTGCAACCTTCTATTGCTCTATTCATAGAGGACCTTCACCATGAAGGTCTTCTCATATTCTGTCATGTCTGTAGGTTCTCCTTCATGAGACATGATCTCTGAGTCTCAACTGCAACTTGAGGCTAAATTGGTTTTGGAGATTGTGGAAACCTTTCTCTTCTTCCCCTTAACCCAACTTTAGGGCTTCCAACCATTCTTCCTTCACCTCTTTTGAGATTTAACCTTGTAAGCATGACATAAACTTGCAAACAATTAAATCCTTCTTTCACAAAGAAAACCTAGTTCTCTAATACCAAATTGATTTGATTTAGAATATTAGTTTGTAGTGCTAAGATTGTCCTCTTATTATAAAAAAAAATGCTTTCATTGTGGTTAAGCATTCATCAATTTTTGCAACTGAAATGAAGAGTTTTTACGTTAATTTTATGAGCAATTTAACATAAACCAGAAACTGAACAGTGGCATAAACATATACAGAACATCATCAAAAACACATTACAACAAGCACATCATGAAAGAGTTCACCCATCCTAGGCTATGTCTCCTTGGTCCAGCTTTAGTGGCTTAGGCATCTCTATTATGCTCAAAAGTGTAAAAAATTGTGTTTACAATGCTCAAATGCTTATGAAACCTACTCCCATGAGTCTAGAATACACAAAAATGGCTATCTAGCCTATTTTTTCAACCATTTTGGTGGAAAACTGAAGAAGTTATGACTTCTCCTAGTTCTCCCACTATTTGTTCTACAAAATGCTCCACAAACAATAGGAACCCACAATTTCACTCCAAAATCTACTAACCAAGAGATAATTTTGTCGCGCGGTGGGCCTTAATCCATCAGCACCGACTGGATTATCGCAAATTGTAATCGATGGATTTATGTGGGCTTATGGTCTGTGAACAAGGCGAAAATGTACGATTGCGATGTCGGTAGACCCAACGAGACATTAAACTACACCCTATAACTTATTACATCTGGATCCTTTCGCTAATCGCAATCACGGAGTACCGACAATATTTTATGTGTGGGACTTTGCTATGTTTGCGATATGCGATTGTGATATCGCATCGAAACCTGGTACCTTCCAGGGGCCGATTCTCCATAATGCTTTCCCTTTATTGATGTGCGATTTCGATCTATTGCATCTGGCCTCCGGCCGATTCTTGAAATCCTTCTCGCGTGTCTTATCGCATCGCACTTCCCTGCTTGGGGGCCGATTTTTAACATCGACCTTCTTGCGATTGTGATTTGTGAAATGTGGGGGCCAATGGTGTCTTTCCACTTGGTGCCTCCTCATTTGTTGAAGGACCTTGCCACATCATCCAATCTTGTAATGTAAGCAAGTCAAATTTGAACTTTGACTTGCTTTAACTTTTGCATATGAGCTCGGATTTGAGTGTCGTTCAGACCGTTGGAATCAGAATGACGAGATATTCGATATGAAGCTAAGTTTATCAATATTCTGACATTTTGATTTTTGAGCCTAATTTTGAGCACCTAATCAACCCCTCTGGGCATGAATTTTATCTCACTGACTCTTCTACAAATTGATTTTCTCTTAAAAAATCAAACATACTTCTTGCTATAATTGATCAACATTTTAGCTTGGTTGGAACTTACAAGTGAGATCTTCAACTTTCCCTTGTGTGCATTAATGATGAAGGATTTTATGTATTTGATGAGGTGATATTGGTTGGATTTCCACATGATCATCAAATACAACATGTACATATAGTGACTCTCAAACAAAACTCTACATACATCAAATTGAACTACATCCAACTCTAATACATCATTAAAATTAGCACTAATAGGAAATTTGATTCTACACTATTTTCTTACGTTTATCTCTACCTCCTTATTGACCCATCCCAATGGATATGGGCTAGGATGGTCATGAGTCTCCAGTCCTACTTTCTTGACTAGATTTACTACTATGATATTTTCTTATGATCTTGAGTCGAATAGAGCATCAATTTTTTTCTTTATGACTTGTATCATTATATGGATAATTCTACTCATTTCGTTCTCTTCCTCTCATTGAAGGATACTCAAATTCATCCCATTCTACACATAATATTCGCATCCATGTCTAAGATACTTTCCAACTAATTACTCAAATATGTTGCCATGATATTTTGCTTCTTACCATATTTCTTCCAGTTCTTTGGGTTGAGTTCTAAATGCAACTTTCAACACTTCTCTTGTATATGACCAACAATGTTATAGTGGTTTTAGTGGTTATTGGGATCTTTTCACTAGTGTGTCATGGTCACTATATTTATTTCCCCATTTACACTTCTCCTCCCCCTCGCCACCCCACCTTGGAAGCTTTATAAGGTTCCTTTTGCTTTGACCCACTTGATTTCCCTTTCTTCTAGGCTATGTTCAAGAGGTATTGTGCATTACAAAAGCCTCATCCACTATTTAAGGTGTGAATCAAATAAATTTCTTCTTCATATGGTTGTGTAGACCCCCTATATACTTGATGAATGTGTCTAGGTTCTTTAGGGAGATACCCAACATTTTTCCATCTTCCTAAAGTTTTTGGTGTACTCTTGCACACTCTTCCCCTGCTTCTACCTAAAGTAGTGCCATCAGATCAACTGGTCCTCTACATACCCAATAGCATCAAACTATGAATTTTTTAGAGTTCTTAAATTCTCCCACATAGTCACTATAGGATCTCACTCCAACCTCAAGGTCTTTGTGTGTATTTCACACCAAATCGGTGGACTACCCTCTAGTTTTAGAAAAGAAAGCATTTGTTTTTGTTCTTCCTCTATACGACGAACACTAAAATAAGCTTATAATTGATACAACTAGTATTTTAACTTCAAAGAGTCATTATCACCTTGATATGGATTGATTTCAACCTTCACTTCAATCTTGAATGGGGACTATGAATAGTTCACGACACTCGAACTAGGTTGTTTTGTTTCAGGTTCCTTGGACTCTTTGGTTCTTCCTAATCCCATGATCTCCTCCTTGCTCTAACTTATGCGTCAGAATATTCATCTTCTCCAAATGACTTGATCTTATTAGTTAGCGCCACCATAAGCAGACTCACTTTATGTTTTATATCTATAACATGTGCTTTCAACTGCACAAACCTCTCATTTGTGGGATCTTGATGATTATTCATAGATTCATTGTCCATAGCTAGGGTTTTATGAATTTTGGATTAAACAATCTAGATCCCCTGTAACTCCCCACAATATATCTAAACAAATCTGCTCTTATACCAATATGATCCATAAATTATCATCAATATTCTATTGGATAGTTCATCACAACATATTTGATGAATTATTACTGAAAATATGAAATTTATACTACGAGGGATATTTTTCGTAGGTTTGTGGATTTATTAAGTTATTGTCTTTGTGGATGTAATATAAAAAGTAAAAAATAAAAAATAGATAGAAATGCAATCACTTACAACCACAATAACACAATATATGGCCTAGTAAAGCCTTACAGGAAAAAACTCAGCTGGAAGGTGAGGCATATTTTCTCTCTCTTTCTCTGAATGGAAATGGATGCAAGTACAAAGAAATGTGACCTATGGACCACAGAATACTATAGTACCTAAAACCTCTCTCTCTCTCTCTCTCTCTCTCTCTCTCTCTCTCTCTCTCTCTCTCTCTCCACTCTAATCTACTATGTTCATCTATGGTACAAAATGAACTAGAATAGAATGGAACCTCCTTCCCCTAGTGCCCTAGTTATAACACAACCTGATAGATTATTAGCAATTGTGTTTAACCCCTTCAACCCTTAACTAGCATTACAATATTGAATTTTCTATAGTCTTCTTCATCATTATCACATGGCTAGCCCCATTTTCCATGAATAATTGACCTAACATTGCATCCTTTCGAATCATGATGGTCAACATAGGAAGGCCAATTTCCTTATGACATAACTTTTTCATAATTATTTTGATTGAGGAAATTATTTCATCATTGGAAAGGTATCTATGTGTTGAATAGTAGTAGGGAGTGCACACTTATTTCATCCCCAAAAAATGTGACTTCATGTCTCAAACCCCAATTTTCCAAACTAGCACCCATTGGTAAAAATGGTCCTGTGAGCTTATTCCTCCTCCTTTCCACTTTGACAACATCAAGATGGATGACAAACAATTTAATGATCCAATCCAAATCAATAGGGGAGGAGAACATGTGGATCTCCTCCATCAAGTTTAAAGGGGGGGATGTTAAGGTAAAGTATGTGAAATAGTAAAATTTGATAGGTCCAAAATGGTGTTTTAGGCAAATGGTTTTGGTGGGCAGCGTTATTAAATCCCATAGTGTATATGTAATGAAACCTCTAAAAGGCTTGGAAATTCTCCATTTCAATGATTCTCTATTCCAATGTGCCTCAATGGAATAGAAGGTTCACTTAGGTAGGCCATAATGTTGACTAGCTTCGCTGCTTTTAAGTCAAGGCATGAAAACTTTCAAGCCATAAGATAATAATAAATCTATTGTTTGCTAGTTATTCCACAATTAGAAATTTTCAAAATAAATGATGATATACACATTTTATGCCTATTATTGTTATGTATTATTTTTATCATTATTTATCTCTCATTACTAATAATTTAACCTAATAAATTAAATTATTAGTATATGAATTTACGTAAATATAAGTTAAAATTCACCACAAAACATCTTATTATTTATAATTTTTAATTTTTTATAATAATGAATTTTTAGTTTTCTATACTTAATAAGTTACTATTTCAATTAGATTTTAACATAGTTTTTTTTCTTTTAATTAAATTTATGATCCCTCACACCTTAATATGTGTTTCCATTGGCCATTTACAAATATATTAATTTAAAAAATATATTTTCCATTAAGTTAATTTTAAAAGGCCAAAATTCCACGCAAACTAATTACGTGTAACACATACAACCCCAAATCGTTTTAAAAATGAACACAACAGAATAATAAATCTGTTGATGGAAAGTGAGAGAAATGGGAAGGATCCTTCAACGTAGCATATCAAGAGAGAGGAAAGCAAGAAAATGCCTAGGGTTGTATTCTTTTTAGTCACACACTTAGGGAAGTTTCTTGTTTCTAATTTAATTATCTTTCTCGATTGGTTTTGAATATTTATTCTTTGGATTTCGTATTTTCTCTGTGGGTGGAGAAGAAAGAATGGGGAGTTGATGAAAGAAGCATGAGTTCCTATATTTATGTGCTTAAAAATACTTAGCTTTTATATTAATAATAGGTTGTTTATATATATCCATATTTTCTAAAGTATTATCATTTTTAATGATTTACTAGAGAACATTAAATATTGTCATATATGTTAGTTAGAAAATTATATGTGATGAAACTGTTATATGAAAATGGAAACCTATAATAATCATTATTTCTCAAAATTTTATAGAAAATATACAAAAAATACAACATGGTAGGCCTACAACGAAAGAGAATAAACGTATGTGTAGTTGATTCCCCTCTCCTTTGTACTTTGTCATCGAAGTAGGCAGAATATATAATCTCCTTAAGTAGATATTTGTGTCCCACCTTTGATAATGCATCGATAACTCCATTTTGTTCTCTGTATATGTGGGAAAATGTCACCCTTCTAAAAAGTATAATGAGAAAGCTAATTATTTTCATCCAGTTTATGAGCATTGGAGGGTCAAAAAAATACCACTCCATAGTACAATCAATAACAACCTTAGAATCACCGAACACATCAAGTGACTCAATGGATAACTAGTTTGCACAAAATAATACCCCCCAAAGAGCAATGATCTCCTCCCTAGTGTTGATGCCCATGCCATAGTTCCAGCTGAAACGATAATAGTGACCAGACATTAAGATGATGTATGCCTATTATAGGCCATTTTGTCGCACTTAGTCAAGAGGCCCCAAACCCATATATATCATCATCTATTACACTGCATCAATCCCCTGCAAGGCCAAAAGAAAAAATATTCCCAAAAGTTATAAGAATCCTAGATTACGTTGGCTCAAAATCATAATTTAAGACTCCATCTCACTTAGCTTCATTTGAACCTGCGGTGGCACATGTTTCCCACATGCAAATTGCGCTAGTCAATGTAGGTTCCCTTTACTAAAAGTGCGATGACACCTGGAAATGAGGAAAAATAAAATAGAATTTTGAAGCTTCAAGAGTTGATTCATCCATTTTCTGTTGAACATGATCTTGAATTCCTACTAATGAGGTTTTATCCCTTATCTCATGGATCTTACCTCCTTTCAAAGTGGATCTAACCCTATTATGGTGGATCTAAAACTTCCTCATTTTCCCTACAAAAGCAGTACCTGCTATAGAGTTTGGGTTGGGTTTTGGAGACTTTTATTCTACCCTTAAGTTGTCATTTTGAGTTTCGAGCTCCATAATCCATCCTTATGCATTGCTCAGATTGAAGGCTTTATCATTGTGGCAAAGAAAGGACGAGAAGGTTGGGAGAAATTCGCAACATCAAGGCCTCAACAAAGGTTGTAATATTTCTTTGTTATCATTAATACAGCATGCATTGTTTTTCCCATGCATCATGTCTTTGATTATACATGTGTAAAATAAGGTTCCTTGATCTCTTATTTAGAGTTATTTGAATATATTGTATTGTTTATCTCAATCTCTTTGCTTATCATGGCTAATTTTCAAGTTCTACTTTCAAGAGTTAAAGCTGGAGCTAGAGTGAGTAGGTGAAAAGAAGAAGGAAGCTTGCACTAAATATCATGTAAGTATTATTTTTATACTTGAAATATATCTATGGAGATATAGTGTAGTTTGTTTGGTTCTTTATAGGTTAAGCCATTGAACCTAGGTAGATCGTTTATGTCTGCAAAAGGAATTTATCTAGAAAACAATGCCCTAGTGCCACAATTATGATTCCTTGTTGCCCCATCAAGAAACCCCATAGGAAAACTACACCATATATTCAATAATTGAAAGCTTCTCAATTTCCCTTATTTACCACATGCCCAATTTCATTTTAGTAAGCACATGTCTTCAAGTAGGTACATTTAATGTTTAGTGGTGCATTGTAAAAAAGAATAGCATTTATACATCTCCAAATTCCCCAGTAAATGTAAATAGGAAGTGAGCAAAATTCATTGTAAGCCGACCTCCAATCATGTAAATGTACTTCTATCAATATGGAATTCCAATCTACGAGAATATTCAAGAGATTCAACACACCAATCCATATTGAGACCGCAAATGGACATTTAAGGAAAAGGTGAAACACGTCCTCAAGTTCATTCTGGCACAAAACACATCTACCAGAACCAATGAACCCACGCCTGCATAAATTATCCCAAGTTAATATTTTATTTTTCCATATCAAGCATTTGAGATTTTGTGGAAGATTCCACTGTCGTGTTTTAATGAACCACCTGCTAATCGTAGATTGTTGATTATCACCAATGATATTTATATATGCCTTAGCCACAAATACCTAACCCTGAATTATTTTCCCATTCCATGAATAGTTATCATCCATCTCATTCAAAGTGATACAACCCAAGAATAAATTGTTAATATATTTGTCCCAAGAAACAAGAAATTCACCATATAATCCCAAATCTTGGGAGTTAATCCAAGAAGGAAAAATAGAGCTAGATACACGAGGATCCTATACATGGTTTAAGAAATAAAATGCTAGATTGTGTAAATACTTGATAAACATGTAGAGAAAAGTATGGTTACCAACGAATCCTCTAATAGGATCTAGACCAATATCCATTAAATTTCTCGTTCCAATCTCCCAACTTAGATTTCTGATCAACCATTTTTTTGCTATGATAATATTGTTCCATATATATGAGATAAAACACAGAGCCTAGGCCCCATCCTCTATCTAATCAGGAATGGATCAATTTTTAGGGTATCTATCCTTTATGATTTGTTGCCATATTCGATCACCATTTAGTGCTTACTATAATATCTTAACCAACATAGCCCATCAAAATTTCTCAACATTCTTTAAACCCCATTTTTCATCCTCTGTCTAAATAGAAATGACCTCCAACTGAACCAAATGCATATTTTTCAAATCATTGGAACCTGCCATAAACATTTTGATATAAAATAATTAACCTGCATGATAATATTTTTGGGCATAAGATATATATGCATCCAATATAAAATAATACTATGTAAGATAGATGAACAAGGATCATCCTGCCCCCAAGTGTCAGCCATTTATGCGCCCAAGATGACAATATTTGCTCAAACTTTTCAAGAACCCAGTTGTTAAGAAACCAAATCATAAAAAGATAGAAAAGATAGATCAACGACTTCAAAATCAGCCTCTTTGAAGGGGAAACCTCCTTTACATTACACAAATGAACAATTCTTGGATGATACAAATGACAAAACCTCCTTTCTATGTATAGGAGTCAAAGGGGTCAAATCAAATCCAACATAAAAATAATAATATAAGGGCACAACAATAACAATAGTGGGCTTCTATGGGGCACAATAATAGCAATATGGGGACAATACAGGCACAACAATAACAATAAGGGCTACATTGACAATAGTAATGGGGGAAGCACTAATATTATAGGGACCTAACATGCCCCTCTCCTTCAAAAAAGTGTTGTGCTCAACACTTGAGTAGTTCTAGATGCTTCTGTATAAAATTATCATCCTCCCATGTGGAATCTTCAGCGGGTAAGTTCTTCCACTTGACGAGATACTCCGAAATTTATCAATTTCGTAGCTGTCAAGTTCGTGCTTCTATGACTGCTTCAGGTTCCAATATGATTTTTCCTTCCTCATCAATTTCTAGCAATATTGTTTGAGCTGGGAGCTTGTCACCAATAACCTTCTTCAAGATGAAACATGGAAAACTAGGTGCACTCGGGAAACTACAGGAAGCTCCAATTTGTATGTCATAGTACCAATCTTTTGTAACACCTTGTACGGACCATAATACTTTGGTGATAATTTATTACCCTTCTTAGCTTGCTTGAGGGACATTTTTTTATACGGTTGTAGCCGTAGAAATACCCAGTCACCTACATCAAAACTTCTTTTGATGCAATGTTGATGTGCCTATTGTTTCATTCTATTATGTGCCAAAGTTAGGTTATCCTTTAAGATTTGGAGAAATTTTGTTGATGCTCAATGTGATCTTCCACTGCTTGAACCTTAGAATTTTCTCTTAAATATGATGTGATGGATGGTGGGTGATATCCATAAAGTGCCATAAATGGGGTCATTTTTGTTGCAATAGGAAAGGAAGTGTTATACCACCATCCAGCCAAAGTCAACAATTTGACCCATTGTGTATGTTTATCAGATACAAAGCAACGAAGATATCCTTCCAAACATTTGTTTACTATCTCAGTTTTCCCATCAAATTGAGGATGATAAGATGAGCTATGAGCTAACTGAGTACCAAGACAAGAAAAAATTGTATCCAAAAATTTCGAGTGAAATTGGGATCTTTGTCGCTTACAATAATCTTTGGGTTTCCATGTAGCTTTTGAATTTTTTCCATAAATTTGTAGAAATTGTACTGGATTTAAATGGATGAGATAATGCACAAAAGTGTGCACACTTGGTAAGTCTGTCAACTACCACCATGATGACACTATTTCCTTTGGAATTGGGTAAACCCGTGATAAAATCCATTGAAACCTCCTCCCAATGTTGACTTGGAATGGCTAACAGTTGTAACAGACCTAGGGTCTTAATTGTTTCAACTTTATTTTGTTGGAAAACCAAACATTCTGCCACAAAGTTTTGAATATCATATCTAAGGCAATCCCAAAAAAATTCCTTCTTAACCCCGTGGTAAGTTTTTAAAAATCCTGAGTGCCCTCCTAAGGGAGAGGAATGCAATTCCATAAAAATATTTTGTTTGAGTTGGGAATTCTGACATAGGTATAAGTGATCTTTGTACCATAACGAATCATTTTTCTAACCAAATGTATCAAATGTACTGGGATCTTGTTGTAGCTTTTGAATTAGTACCCACACTTCTTCGTCATTCTTCCATTCATCCCTTGCTTTGTTTATCCAATCTAGTTGGATAATAGAAATGTCACAAAGCAATGCTCTCACATCCTCATCCTTTCTTCAGAGTGCATCTACCACAAAATTTTGCTTCCCTTTTTTGTAGATGATTTCAAAGTCATAACCCAACATCTTTGTGAACTTTGCTACTCTTTTGAAGATAATATTTTTTCTAAAAAATATTTAAGATTATCTGGATCCGTTTTTACCATGAAGTGTCTTCCCATTACGTAGGATCGCCATTTCTTAAGTGCATGTAGTATTGCCAACATTTCCTTCTCATAAATAGCTTTGTGTAAATAATTTCCTATGATTCAATGACTTTCGAAAGCAATTGATCCGGACTTAAATAGGAACACAACAAAATACAGAGATAACCATATACACAAAGATGCAACGGAATTAATACTTCTATTCATTAATGGAAAATACCAAAATATGCTTACAACCAGAAATGGAAATAAACCAGCTAGGGCGATGGTAGCTTATCTCTGAGAAGAGATGTGGCGGCTACATGCCTCTGAACTATTCTGAATTGTGTTACAACGAGGCTCAAAGACCTATTTATTGTTGAGAAACAATGGAAAACCCTTAACATTCGAAAACCTAACCCTAGAAGATGAAACGCCAAACTGTGGGCCCTGTTTGGGTAAATTGGTACATCAACTTCCCGGGGTC